>CAMPDV010002432.1:0-69230 GCA_946699065.1 Loxodes magnus
GATACTAATAAGATAAATAAATTTAAAGCTTCTATAGCATATACTAGCTATATTTAAATAACCTTAATATATCATATAATATAAGTATTGCTTCTAATATCTTTATATAATCTTTCTTTATTACTTATAATTACATGTGTCATTTATATTAGCCTCATTTTATAGGAATGCTACTCTTATAAATTAGCTTAGCATAAATAAATTTGATAGTACCTATTATATCGTAAATAATTACCTCTACTCATTAATAAGAGCATCCTAGATCCTTTTAGTTTAGAGTGAATAAAAATAAATTTTTTAATTGAGATGAGTAATAACAAACCACCCTCACAAAATAAAAAGCATTTAGCTAAAAATATTTATCTTTATTTTTATTCCAAATAGAATAAAACAAAGTACCTGTCTATGGTCATTCAGATAAGATAAATTTTTAAGGAATATGTGTCTTTAGTTTTATGCAAAATTATACATAAAATAAAAGAAGAAAACATTAATGTTTTTTAGCATATTCATTAATATAATTTTTAGATAAAATCCTTTATATTAAAACAAATATTGACTTATATCTAAGAGAAAACACGTGTACTATAGCTTAAAGCGAATAAAATTTGGTTTGAAGTTTCTTAGATATTTAGAAAATTAATAAGCTTAATATTTGTTTGACTTAATACTTTTAATGGCTAAAAGTATAAATTGACTGTCTATAGAAGTTGCTACTATATAATTATAGAAAATTTCTCTTTATCTCAATTTTGCATCTTTAAATAGATTTCTGAAACAAATAAACACTAAATTATATAGTAATAAACTATTTTAAAAGACACTTTATATGGTTATCTTCTCTAAGAGAATCAATTTCTTAGATTTATAGTTTTATTATGCCTATGAGAGATAAAAATATTGATAATGCATACTTCTTTTAAAATAAAAAATAAATTAAAATCTTAGGTTCTTTTATTTAAATTAGAATATAAATAAGCTATTTAAAGCTAGTTAAAATATAATTAATAAAAACACGTGTAAATGGTGAAAAATTAAATATTCGTTGGTATGCCTACGTTATTAAGTGACTAGTAGCGAAACTCATTTCATACTGATTGGCCTCTGTATAAAGAGTTGCCTCCTCTCATAAATAAATCAATTTTCAATCCGCTTCCACTAGAGGAATTCAACTTAAGCTGCTTAATTAAGCATTTTATAGACAGTTAGAAAAAAGAAAAATCTGAAAAAACTAGCAGTTTTAAACTTAGGAAAGTAAAGAGTATAACAGATTGTCCTCACAAGAATAAGAAGCATTATGCTAAGAATATGTGTTCTGACTGTTACTCCAGGAAGATAAAATAAAACAAAGTAGCAACTTGTGGCCATCCGGAAAAAGAAGTGTTTTCAAGAAATATGTGTCTATAGTGCTACACAAAAGCATATAGAGCTTCTAAGAAAAACAATTGAGTGACTAGTTTATAGAAAAATATTTATTTATATGAATTTTCTCTTAAATGACATTTAAAATTTGCAAAGATAAGTCGTAATAATAAGCAACCAAATAACTTAATTAAGTACTTTAAAAGTAAAGTACTGAGTACAATAGTTAAATAGCTGTATTACGATTATTTTTACTAATAATTTAACTTTAAAGTTATTTTAATATTTTTAACTGTCTCTTTCATTGAAAAATTTATTAAAGAAGTTTTAAAATTATAGATAAGTATTATAGTAACTTTAAACTAAGTTTATTAATTATTAGTGCACTAGTTCTTAAAAGAAGATTATTAGTTTCTTTATAAAAGCTTTGGATTATTTTATTAAAAAGGAAAGTAGCTTTTACAGCTGAAATATTTAATAGACAGAGATATTTTATAATTGGTTAATTTATATGATACTAAGATAGTTGCTTATTAATTAAGTGCTTCAATTTATATGGTAGTGTGAACTGCTTCATTCAATTTTTATAAAAGAAATTAAATTTTGGAAGGAAAAAATATTTAAATAAACAAATTTGATTATAGAGCACGTAGCACTCTCATTGGTGCGCAGCTATTAATAAAAAAATTTTCATGCTGACAAGAATGTTTGTTATTGATAAATTATCAGATACTGGTAGACCTTGTTCAATACTGATATAATTTAAGAATACTCGTAATATTTTCTACTTGTTAGAGGTCCAAGGACATAGCAGGATTGTGTCTCATTGCATCACCAAAGCAGAGGACGACATGTATCAATTATGTGTACTTAAATTCCCCACCTCTGATGAAGATGACCTTGTTGTTCGCCTTCGAACAACTATGGTGGTTTTAAAAAATATATAATAAAGAATAATTCCATATGGAAAGCTTAAAACTCTTTTTCCTACTTTGTCTTCATAAAATAAGTCAACTAATAATTTTTAAAATTTAGTATCTGATTGAGCTACATTAGTCCTGAAAATAAAGTAGATAAGCAAATGTTTTTATAGTTTTAAAGAGATTTATCATTTTCATTTTAACTTCATAAATTATATAAATATAATCTTAACCCTTAAAGTAATACTTGCTCAATCAAGTAATATCATATGTTTAATTACACTTAGACTCTAAAACGAATCATAGTACATTAATATATCATGTACTTATTTATCTTACCTTTCTTAGTATAGCTAAGTAAGGAGTTGACTGCAAGGCTAATATTATAAAAGCTTAATTAATTTTAACTTTTGAATATATTTAGAATTTTTGCAAGATATTCCAATAAGGAGATTGGAGGGAGATATTCTAATATAGTTCATTCATTTTATAATTAAGCATTTATTTACTCATTTATCTTAATTAATTAGTTAAATCAAGCTTAAATTAGACATTTTGTTTATCTTAAATTAAGAACTTTTAGATGCTTATAAGTTTAGCAGAGATGAATATGAGCTTATAATTTGAATAAATAGGTTTTGCTTAAATTGACTACTAGAATAATAATAAATCCTCTTTAGATTAAAGACTAGCATTTGAGAAGAGAAACTAAGTTAAATCAAAACACTTTACTCAGTTATTTTATATCCTAGTTTGAATCCAAAATGGTTAATTGTCTTATAAGCAATAAAAGAGGATAAAAGTAAAACTAAATTCGTTTGGTACAGCTGCTTTACTTTTTCCTAATTGTATAGGATATATTTTAGTATAATATACTAAGTTCTGTAGTTCTTCTTTCAATATAAGATCTAATCTTATGATTATATCTAATAAAACATCTCTAAAAACCTAATTGTAGCTTAAAATAAGATAAAATTAATATCTTAGCTAATTTTAAAAGCTTTGAAGAAAATTTAAAAGAGAAGAGTATAAAAAAGAAATTTATTTATAATCCAAAAATTTATTAAAGAAAGGGAAGAGAAAACTTGCTTGAAGAACAATTTTAAGATTAGAATAAATTCTAAATAATTCCCCTTTGAGTAAAAATTACCGAATATATATAAAAAGTTAATCAAAATAAAGTCTCCAATTATCTCAAGCATGCGTAAATAATAAATTAAAAGCTTGAAAATGTAGAAAAAAAGTATGACTAATGATATATCAATGATCTTTTAATTAAAAATATAGAATCTCACTATTAATCTTCATTCAAAGAATAAACTAAAATTTAAATCTTTACTTTTATCATGATTCTATTTAAATACAGAAAAGGATTAATTTAAAATCTGAGCTTTTAAAGGTGAAATTCTAAAGTAAGATAGAGGCATGTCTTTAGCTCTATGATTTAAGGTAAAGAATAAAAATTATATAGCTTAGCTTACTTTTCAATAAAAATAGGAAAAATGTACATAATAAATTAAATTTAAGAAGTGAAAATCTAATTTTTTAATTAAGTAGTTAATTAAAAATAAAAGAATCTTTACATTTTAAAAGATCTTTCGTTTTATTAAATGATTTAAAATGCTTTAATTATTGACTTCTTTAGCATTAACAGTATTATAGATTTATAGAACTAGAATAAAAAGAATTTTATACTAAAGCATCTTAAATCTAAATTCATGGGGGTTTGAAAATTTTATTTGCATTTTATATTTATAACTACTTTATAAGCTCTTGAATAGTTCTAAAAAATGTTTAATTTATAAAGTAAGTGATTTTGATAAAGCTGAGAAAAACTAAAGAAAAATAATAATTCTAAAACGAAAATGAAAAAAATGTAGCAATCAAATAAAATAAGCAAAGAAATAATAAAAAATTGATTTGCTACTATTTTCTTAGTTTCTATTTAATTTTTGCTTACAAAAAATTAATTTTATGTCCTCCTTTGTAAAAAATTTTGAACAAATATTATCTCTTAATTTGGAATTCAATTTAAGTTCCCTTTATAAATCAAGCTATATTATAATCTTATATTGACTTCTTTCTTATTATTCATTTTCTTATTTAAGTATTATAATAACTAAGTTATTTATAAAGGTTCTCTTATGTTTATTATTTTAAAGAGTACTTTATAAATTATTTTTTCTAGATATTCTAATATATTATTATTAATAGCCTTTATTCCCTTATAAATTTTAAAATTACTATTATTAGATCTTAATTTTAGTTTTGTTATATAAAGAAATGGTTAAATATAACTTAAGATTTTCATTATTGATATTGTTATTTATTAATCTAAACTTCTTTCGTTTGTCTATTGTTAATTAGAAGTTTAACTAGAATATTTTTTATACATTTTTTCAGTTTAGTTGTAAATCTCTAAATCTACTATTAGTTTTTCTCTTTATTTAAATCACTTAAACAGTCAATAAGTACCATAATAACCATTTTTAATCTTTCTAATAGAATAAGAAGCGAAGAGTTTTTATCTGATTGCTAAGCTTTATTATAGTTATTTCCTTTATTAAGTTCTCCTATTTAAATGATTTCATACTTTGATAAGATATAAATATATAAGCTATAAATCTAAAAGTATTTTATCTTTCTTCTTAGAGAGAAAATAAAAACATAAGTGAAATGCTAAGTTTTTGGATTGCCTCTATTAAATGAGGTATATTTAATCTTTGTAATATTAATAATCTTTTTTATGTTCACACTCCTATTACAAAATTATTTTCCACTTAAATATTATATTTGATACTTATTTAAATAATTTTGCTAGGTATGGAAGAGATATAATTTGATACTAATTTAGAAGCATCTTAAATTTGGATAACTATCTTAAAATTCCTAAATAAAATAAATAATTTTCAGATATAATCTCTAAATCTGAAATTTAAATGTTTTTTCTCCTTGATTCTTCTAAAATTTTCTGCATCTAAATTAATTTGAGAAATAGTGTTTATTTTTGCTTACTTTTGAATCTATTAATATTAAAGGTTTTAGTCTCACAAATAGAAATAGCTTTGTGCTTTTAAAATTCTATAGATAATGAAGAATATTAAAATAAAAGCTTCCAAAATTATTTGTCAAACTTTAATAAACTCTCTAAACTTCCTTTACCAGATAGTCCTAAAGTTACTTTATCTATTTCATTCTCGTATTTTCAATCTCTATTGTAATACTTATTTTTAGGTAATTTCTATGCTTAATCGCTTAAAATATTAAGGTCTCTGAAATCGGATATCTATTCTTATTATATATCACTATAATAATTCTTTATTCATTTCTTTGAACTAACTTTCTTTTAGAGGGAAATTATTTAAAGTTAGTTCTGCATATTATTATTTTTGGTGTAATGAATAAAATTATATTCATAACCAACTCTAAATTACTAGGATAATAGAGCTCAACTAGATAATAAATCTTAAAGGTCTTGAATAGATAAAGAGTAAATTTAAATTATTTCTTACATCATTTTCTGCTAAAGCTTAACTAGAACTACTTTAATATACTAAGCAAAGGAAATTATTGCTATTTATTTTTCTTTTGTCTTATTTCCAAGGTCTATTTATTATCTTACTAACAGCATTATGTATCACCAAACTGACATTAAATAGCTTTTCTTCAAATTTCATTTTATAATCAAGCTTAGAATTAGTTAAACAGCAAGTGAATACTATCAATCTTAAATAAGAGATTTTTTTGGATGCTTGCTGATTTAATTTTAATCTAATTTCACTTTAAGAAAATAAATGAATGCTACAATTATTAAAGGTAGAAATTTGCGCAGGCAACTTTAGCTAAATTTTAAAAGCTTATTAAAAAATGCATATAAAATAGAACTTTGTGAGAACTTTGCGGAAGGAGGAACAGCTAAACAATTTTGTATATTAAAAAGATATGCCATGATTTGAAGATAGCAATAATGATAAGGCTGAAAGGAAGAATTTTAAATATGATTAAGATGAAATAAAAATAATGAAATTCGATATCAATATATGTAACCGGCTATAAGTTGATTAAGTCATTTTTGGAATTCTGAACTAACTAAATATTTTAAATCTTGAGGAATTGTAAGAGTTGGTTAGCTTATTCAAGCCTATGTAAAAAGTATCCCATATTGCTAATATAAGATAGAAAATTAGTATGAAGTTTTAGAGCAAAAATAAATTATTTTTTGACTTAATTTTAACAAAAGGAGCAAGCAAAATTACAATTGAAGGAAAGAATAAGATAAAACAGTTGATGGAAAAGGCAAATGGAAGAATAATAATTATGCCAGGTGCAGGTGTAAGATGAAAAAATTATGAATCCTTAGCATAATATGCAGGTGATACGGAACTCCATGGTACTAAAATAGATGAAGTTTGTCTTAAAATAAATAATTTTCTTTTTAATTTTTCTTTGGTATATTCACTAATTGCAATCTAAACTAATTCTAGTTGAACGGATCAAAAAATACAACTTAATTATAAATTTATTTATCTTCATCTCATAAGATTTTTATAATTGGCATATATTTTAGGATTAGAAACATTTCCCATTAAATGCCTAGGTAGTCTGAAACTGTATATCTTCCTACGTTACTTCTTCCAGCAAAAAATTTACAACTAAATTTGAGGATTTTGCTATATAAGATAGTGAAAGCTATTAATAAGCTTTTATAAAATCTTCCAATTTCTAACTTTTATAAAATTCAAATTTAATTAGCATGTATAAACAAATGGAAAACATTAAATTAATTATTGTATGCAAAATTAGCAAATAAATTATTATTTCTTAGACTGTAATAAAGATACTTTGAATTTCTATTTATACAAATTATGAATATTAACTTCTATTCGATAGTGATGAAGGAAAGGAGATATAAGAAAATATAGAAAATAATAAGATTATATTAAAGAATTATTTAGACTAAATCAATTAATTTTAGTTAATTTTACTCTTTTCTCAATTTCAGATTCTCTATTCTTACCTCAATCTATTTAATAACTTTAAAAGCTTTAAACCTAATATCTCAAATAGATGTGATTATATTTTAATTTTCTTTAGCCGATTAAATATACAGACTCTTTAGACTCATTTCTAAATCTTTGAATAAAATAGTGAAATAAAATAGTAAACAGCTATTATTGGATTATTAAATCGAGGATAATTAATATCTAAAGCTTACTGAAGATGAATAGCCTTTATTGTTAATCTTATTTCCTTAAAAATTATTAATTACTCTTTATTATTTAGATTGACAAACTTGAACGATGAACATTGATATGATAGATTTATTTTAGCTGCAATTATTTTTTAATATCTTGGATAATAGTTAAGTGACCTTTCTTTCTTTTACTGAAGATTTTGCTATTAAAGGCTTGATTAACTAAAAGGAAATCAATAAATAAAAGGAGAAATAATAGGATAAACTTAAGATTATAAATTATTTCTAAGAGAAAGAATACTTATAATTAAAGATACAACAGAAAGTCTCTTTATGTACTTTCTAAGGGTACTAGGATTCCAATTCTTGTTTCTTTAAACAATGTGAGTATGATTATTAATTATGCTTTTGATTAGAAATGTTTTTACATTTATACTTTCATCGTATTTTTACTTATATACTTTCATTAAATCACTTCTACTAAATAAAAGTTTTCTTTTGTAAGAAATTATCTTTATTTAATCAATCATTTCAATCTCTTATTCAGTTTTAATACTTTTGAGGCATTTTTCCTTTATATATTAATGTAATCAACAGTTCTGATAACTTTCTTCTTCTCCTCTTGTTAATTTAACATGATTTATTAGATAAATAATTTAAATTAATAGCAAAAGTTTAAATATAAAGTCAATTTATAATCACTTTTAAAGCAACTAATTAACTCTATTTCCGTACTAATAGATAAAGCTTTAAAATTTGAATCCTCAACTAATGCTGTACTTTTTATTAGCTTGTTAGAGAAATATTTAAGCTTGTCAGATTATTCTCAATAAGTGTTCACAATCATTAATTTTCTTGTTTACTAGTTTAAAACTATAAATCTCCTATAATACAGCTAGGCAATCTGATTTATGACTAACTACACTTTGCTCATTTGTTATATTCATTTTGGTACTTTTTAATTAAAATTTAAAATAATAGATTATTTTTTGCTAGTTATCTATTTTAGGCAAGTTTCTTTCTTTGTCTATCTTAATCTTTTAAATTTTCTTCGAGAAAAATCCCATTCTCAGTTGTATTTATTTGGTAGTTATTTAATAAATTTTTAACTATTATGAGCAAATTTGTATTATATTACTTAAAATCATTATTGTGGATAATTTATTGAATTTATTCTTGTCAGAAGTTTCTTTGGATATAGCAAATTTTAATTGTAAATTACAAACAAAAATCTTCTATCTTAATTGCCTCAAACTTCTATAAGCTTCCTTTTATTTATATCTATTCTTGTCATCATTTCAATTTAGGTCTATTTCAATCTAGTTTCATAACCTGCTCTATATTATTCTCTTTTTTAATTCAAACTTAATTTTTCAATTTTAAATTATTAACATTTTATTATTATCTAAATTACTTAGTTAGAAGCTTTCTACAATGAATGTTAATAATTATCAAATCTTTTTTGCTTTTGACTTAGATATCTATTTAAAATTGTATATTTTTCTTGAATTATCTGTACATTTTTATTCTAGTTATATTTCTTCCTATATCTTTTATATATAATTTCTAATTTTTGTTTTATAAATTTAACTGATATATTTCTTACAATTATTAAGGTAGACTCATCACCAGAATGCACATTGATATGCCTCTTTAATATTTGATTTGATCTCTCATTAACTCTTTGTACTCTAACAATTAAATAATTTCGCCTCAATTTGTAGAATTTATAAATATGCTTTTGCTTCTTAAAAAATCTATTAGAATCTTTAAAGTGTTTAAATCCCTTTTGTATTTTCTATAGAAATTTTAATTGAATATATAGTAGAAGATTTATAATAAAAGTGTAAAAAGTATTAAAAATACAATAAAACCAATTTTAATTAGAGCTAAAGGATAATTATGAAACTTAAAATTCCCTTATGAAATAATGAAAATTATAGCCCTAGTACTACTAATATATACATAAACAATAATAATTGAACTATTTTAATGTGAAAAATATAATGCTTTTAATTAGCTTAAGCTTTATATCTAAGCAAGGATTCTAATATATTTATTAATAAAATCACCTAACAATAAAATAGCTAAATAATTTAACTTAAAGAATAAACTTTTCTCTATATATTTAATCATATAATTGGTAATCCACATAGTAAATCATTTACATCTTTTTCCTTTATTATATCTGCAATATTTTTATTTAATAATTTAATTTTTAATGATATATTTATTAATAAATATATGCTCTATTTCATTATATATTGTACAATTTTAATCAGGTATATTTCTTTATCCTTCTTAAGAATTTCTATTTTTGTTAAACTTTAGTTTCTTATTAAATTAACTTTGAATTAAAATTTATTTAGATGAATAAAATTGTTTTTTTGGGGAAATTGGTTTTAATGAATATTTTAATATTTGAAATAAAGAAATTTTCTATCTAATATGATAAATATCTAATATTTTTTAATTTAAGTTTAGTGATTTAAGCTTATGCTTTTATATTTTATTAGTTTTGCTAATCTACTTTATTATATCTTTAGATTGCTAAAGCTAAGATTTTAAAATATATGCTATTTATCATGAATTTGTAGATTTTAATATGTCTAAAGAGAATTGCTTCTTTTTGTTATATTTCCTTTGTAGAGCTAAATTAAAATTTAATCTAGCCAATTTAAAAATAAATTGCTTTAGTAACTAATTTAAATCTAAATAAGGCTTTCCTTTCTAAATGATTATCTTTATTTATTATTTAAAGCTGCTTTGCTTATAATTTACTTAGCAATAAATTATAAAGAAGCATTGGTTTAAGTAGTTAATTATTAAAGATAATATCATTTATATCTATTTCTCTTTCTTTCCATCATTAACTTTCAAAGCAACTGAATCAAAATTTTTGAATAAAATCCTTTAACTTAATCCAAATTTTATAATAGCTTCGTTAATATAACTTAAACTAAATAATTAATGTGACTATTAATGATTATATGCCCTTTAAACAATTTAGTAGATTCTAACCCTTTATTCATTAACAAGATAACTATTATTTAATTTAAAATTTACCTTTGTATCTTATAAGTCTAGTTTTTATTTAGATGTATACTACAATCAAACCCTATTTTAGTGTTTAGTTCATAAATTCATATAGCTTATGTCATTGTAATAACCTAAATATATTATGAAGGGATAAACTCTCTCTTGCTTTATTCAAGCAATTTAGCAAAAAGATTTAATATTAATATCCTTATTTTATTTGCTTACTTTGGCTAGATGAAGTAAGACTTCTAACTTGAGATTTCTAAGTATAGGATATACAATTAATCTTATAAAATATAAATATGAAACTGAGAAGCTTTAAACAAGAACAACTAGTTTATTTAAATAGTTAAATGATATTTCCTTAATAACTATTCTTAAGTTTTAATATAGACTTTTAGAAATTTATATAAATAAAGCTAGAAATTAAAGTTATTAACTAATAAGTATAGCAAATAGTTTAATATAAGCATTGCTTATATCATCTTTATCCTTTATCGTTATTATTCATCTTTATCCTTTATAGTTATTATTTATAATTACCTTCATTATTTATATTAAATTCATCTTTATCATTATATCCACTCTATAAATAAATCAGCCTAAATTGATTAGTAACTAGTCATTAAGAAAATTATTAAATTCATTAGCTAATATGATTCCTTAGATCTTTCACCTTATTTTTATATTAAATAATATCAAAAAGTCTATGGTTATGGTAAGAGATTTATAAGTAGTGACTAGATAAATATTTAATAACTTAAGAAAATAAATCCTATAACAGATTTTTTTCAAAATACTTAGAAAAGCTTAACTAAATTTATTTTTTGTTATTTCTGAGAAATTAAAGGAAACAAAATACCTGTACGTGACTATCCAGAGAAAACAACCCTTGGAAACATTGAATTATTTTAATACTTAAAAAATTTATAGAGAGTTAAAACCAAAAAACGAGGATTATAACCTTATTTCATAAGGTCCTTGCAACTTATTTTAGATTATAAAACATTAAGCATATCAATGTTTAATAAATAATTCTTAATTACAGTGATAACACGTATTGTAATCTAAAAAATAATAAATAGTTTTATCTTTAGGATACTTATTAATAGGATATTAACACTAAAGTATTTTAATGCTATTAATAGTTTGATAATATTTGAAGTTTTACTATGTAAGAACTTAAAAAAGCATAAATTTACTAAAAGAGATATTAACCTTCATTTAAATTAGGAAAACCATTTAAGAATAGAATAAATAGACTATATAAGCATTATAAACTTTATAATGTAAGAGTATAAATCAATTATACAAGCAAAATATAGGTAAAATACTAATAATTTAGAATTACAAATATAATCAAATTTAAGAAAGTAAGTCTAAGATTTATTGATGTTTTATACTTTTAGAACTAGCATTTATAATTAAAGTTCCTCTATTTAATAATAATTTTAAATCAAGTATTCAATTAATTAAAGTTAAATATAAACTAAGCTATTTAAACCTCTTAAAGACTAAATTTTATAATAACACGTGTAAATGGTGAAAACTTCAATATTCGTTGGCATGCCTTCATTAATAAGTGATCAGAATAGTTATTGCTTTGAGATTGACTGGCCTTAGTCCAAAGAGTTACCTCCTCTCATTAAACAATCATTCTTCAATCCCCTTCCTTAAGAATTTTCCAAGTAAAATTATTTAAGTGATGAAACATTTTGTAAAGAGAATTAGAAGCAGGAAAAGACAGAGAAATGCTTTAAGGTAAGGAAAATAAAGAAGATAACGAATTGCCCTCACAAGAATAAGAAGCACTACGCTAAGAATATGTGTGCAGATTGCTACGTTAAAACGACAAAAGCAAACAAAAAAACAGTTTGTGGTCATACAGAGAAAGTAGTATTTGCAAAAAATATGTGCCTTTCATGTTACACGAAGGCATATAGAACATCTAAGAAAGAGAGAAGTATGTCTTGATTATAACTAAACATTTATTAAATGATTTGCACTTTTATGGTAGCTTAAGCAAATATTTTTAAGTCATCTAAAATTAAGCATCCATTAAATCTTATAACTAATGAGAGAAAGTTGAATCTATAAAGATAAAAGGTATAGCTATAATTAATAATTAATAAATAATTACTTATAGATTTATTTTAATTTAGTTATTTTAAAGACAAAACCTTTCTTAATTATAATTTGATAATAATATTGATAAAATCTTTTAGATGAGATAACTATATTTTCTGATTTTTAAGTATAAAGAAATATTATTATATCTTGATACTAAAGATAAAAAATCTGTTATTATTTCAAGAGAGAATAAATAGATTTCTCTCTAGATAGCTATGGAATTGTGATATGCTGTATTATAATTAGCAAAAATTAAATAAAATGCTATAAATTAAATAAAACTTTGCCTGAGTTATAAATTACAAGCATATTATAAAAATAAATAACTTTAGTAGCCTTAATTATAGATATAAGTAGATATATAAATTAAAGAAGGAAATATAATAATTGATTGAATTATAAAATTAACAAGAGATAAAAGACACTCTTATCTGGTTCTTTTATTTAATTTTCTAAAATTATCTTCAAATCTATAAATATTGCAACCAGATTTAAAATTATTGATGCAATTAAATCTAAATTTATTTTATTATACAAATGTATCTTTTGAATAAAAAATTATTTCTACAATAAATTTAAATAAAAAAGTAAAATAAATACTAAAGTGAATAATAAATTCTAAAAGATATATAAAAATCCGATCTTAATTTGCTTAATTTTGATTTAAGTTTATTTAATAAATATTTTTTTAGATGTTTTATTCTTTCTTTTTGCTTTTGATTTATTAATTAAATAAAATAGTTGATTTACAATACATTTCTCTTAAATGTATATACAATAAAAATTTTTATTAATCTATTGTATCTTAAATTAAATTATTAAATATATCCTTAAAATTTCATTTAAATAGAAGGATTATGCTTTATTTAAATTTATATCTCCTTTATTAATTACATTTGCTTAGAATGAATCAGTAAGATAAATAATTAGCTTAATATTTGTTAGTAAAGAAGTAAGTTAATTAAGATATTAAAGCTTCATTGTTATAGATGGGATAATTATTTATATTTCAGACTACTTATTATTCTAGTAAGATGCTATAAATAGATGTGATAATGCTATTATTTTCTAATATATGCTTGTATTTTCGAATATTTGTCTTATTTAATTTTAGTAATTTCGATTGCTGAATGATTTAAATGTTTAGGTATCTATAACTTAAATAAAGAAATTAAAAAGCAAGGAAGAGGAAGTAGCAAGTAGAAGTTAATTTAAAATGTATTTTAATTATTTACTAGCAAAGCATTTACTGGAATAAAATGAAAGAAATAAGGAAATGTTGTAACTATATTAAATATGTAATTTTATGATTTTAAAATGTATGATCTAGCTATATTTACCTATTATCTACTAATTATTATTCTAATTAAAATGCTAGTCTTATATTAATAGCTTGCTAAATATCTCTAGCTTTAATTTTAAATAAGAAAATAATGTATCTTTAATTAAAGGATTAAAGACATTTCTATAACCTTTCTTTTAAAGTAGCTTAGGGTATAATTATTAAACATATCAATTCTTTATCCTATTTTAGCTTAATCATTTATTTTACTCTCGTGTAACTGGAATTTAAATTAAAAATATACAATTTAAAATAAAAGCTACTAGAAGATAACTGTAAAAAGCGTCTGACAAATTAGAAATCTTTATTTTATTCCTGTTCGAAAAGCACTTTATTATATTCTGAAAAAATGATTCTTAGAAGACAAAAATTTAAATTAAAAAAGATTAAAGATTATCTACTTATCAAAGGAATTTAATTAACCTAGTCAAAAGGTTAATTTCTGACTGATAAGACTAAGAGTAATAAGATTCATTAAATCATCTAAAAGTAAAGAGTTTAAGTTATTAGTTACAAAAGAGTTATAAAAATTTGTATGTGTGTAATGAACTATTGAAAGATGATAATTCTTACCTATTTTAGAAACTTTAGAAGTCAAGATAGAAAAAAGGATTAAAAAAACTGAATAAATGAGTATATCAAATCAAATATTAGCGAAATTTAAAAAATGAGCAGTGAGTTTGCAAATATCTTAGTAAAAGTATGCTAAATAACAAAAGAAAGAAACTAATATTTACTATTTAAAGCTAAAATAAACCTAAGATCGTAGGTAAAATTAAAAGTTAATATGTCAAAGTTAATTGTTGATTTAAAGCTAAATAAGCAAAACAAAATATTTAATAGTCTTCATGAAGGGAGTGTTGCTAACTAAGAATACTTTTTTAGCAGATTAATAATAAAAGAAAATTAACTAGTTGTGAATAAAATTCTTAAATGGCTTTAAGATTATCAAAGCAATAAGACAAGAGAAAATATTTATTGATTGTAAAAAGCTTTCTAGGTAAAAGCACGCTAAGTAAAATAATCACTATAAATAAAATAAATTTAAAGGCATAATCAAATAAAAGCTTTAAAAATCTTTTTTAATTGTTAAAGTTTCTACTTCATGATTAGAAGCGAAACAACTTCGACGTTAGCTGCCCCGTATCGAAAGAATTACCTCCTCTTGATAGTAAGCTTCTTTTAAATCCTCTTCCGCAAGAGTAAATTAACTTAAACTGTTTAATTAAGTAATGCAACGTCATAAACAGTTAGAAACTGGAAAATACTTAACAATCTGCTGCTTTTATACCTAGGAAGGTAAAGATGATAACAGACTGTCCTCACAAGAATAGGAAGCACTATGCTAAGAATATGTGTTCAGATTGCTATAATAAAAAAATAAAAATGAACAAAATAACTACCTGTGGTCATCCAGATAAAGGAATATTCTCAAGGAACATGTGCTTTTAGTGTCATACAAAGGTATACAGAGCTTATAAGAAGAAATGCTGAGTGTTTATAGCATGCTAGATAGTTATCTTTATTTATATTAATTTCTCTTTTCAAAACTTAAACATATTTTATTAATAAGCTATAAACAAAAAGCTAAATAATGCTAAAACTAATTAAATAGTGAAAAAGTAGATAAATATCATACCTAGATAACTAAATTAGTTTTATATTTGTCAATTATACTGGATATTTTTATGAGAAAATCTATTTAAACTCTCTTTATTTCTATATAGATTGGCAAATCTTATTAACAAGGGTTATCTATTAGCAAAAGAGCCTAATGATAAATAAATAGCTATTGATTTAGTATGTTTAATAAATTGATCTATTATATTGCTAAAGTGGGCAAGGAATATTAAGGATAAAAAAGATAAAATTACAGCTAAAATATATAAAAAAGTATTTTATCTAAAGATGGCTAAAGAACCAAGTTTCTTAGTTATTTGTTGGAAAGGTAAAATTATATAAAATTAAATAAAACTAAAGAACTAAATGCTTATGGAGGCTATTTATGAGATAAAATATAGAACTAAAATTAAACTTTAGGATGCAAGTCTTGGATGAGTAGTCAGAAAGTGTGAAGTTTTCATTATAATATTTTCTAAGACTATAAGATATTCTTAATAAAGAATTAGTTAACAAAACTGAAAAATATAGCAACAAAATTTAGAATTTTAGTAAAAAAGTCGAAGCATTAAACCTTTTAAATAGAAATTCTACAGATAAAAAGAAAATAAGGGCAGAAAAATAGGCAAAAAGCATATTAAAACTCTTCCTTTTAGAACTTCATAATTAACTCAAGGTATTTTTATTAAACTTGATCTCTAATAAAACTTTTCTAGTTACATTAAATTTAACCTTTAAAGCTACAAAAAATCTGGATATATCAAATCATTTTATTATGCTTAAGCAAAATGACAAGCAACTTGATAAAAATTCCTTTTACTCTCATAAAGCTGAAATTTATTCTCTTGTTTCTGTTACTTCATACAGCAATCATCTACATCTTTTATACCAGTTATAATCAAACACAAGTACTTAAAATGATGCAAATAGTCTAATACTTACTTATAAATACATATAATAAGCCTTTATTATAAAGCCTTAAAGCACCAATAGAACTCTTTTATTTGGTTACTAAAATAAGCAATAAAGAGAGCTTTAGAATGTATTATTATTAGTAGTTTAAGCTTATTAATTTATAAGCTTTAATTAAATTTATGCAAGCTACTATGAAACATTTTGCTTTTAAAGCTATTTCCACTTAATTAATCTCTTTAACTACCTTAACTCTCTTATACCGTACTTTTATGCGTTTTTATTATGATTTTATGTCTACTTTAAGACTTTAATTATAAAGAATAAAGAATTTTAAAACGAAAATGAAGGGGAAATAAAAGAGATATTAAAGATTAATCTCAGTGCTTTACTTAGAACTTAATGGAAGATATAAACTTATCACAGAAAAATTCAGAGACATAGTAGGAAAATTATGACTAAAAAGAATAGGTAAAGAGATATTCTAACTAACAACACCTTCTATATTAATAATTACCCTTTTTCTAGTTTACTTATATAAAATCTTCGTGCATTTAACCTAGAATCTAATAACCTAATTACCTTTTAATAAAATATTATAGGTTTATGATAGCAGCCATTTAAATAGAAGGTTAATAGATAAAATTTAAATAATGCAGAAGAGAAAAAATTTGCTTATTTACTGAATTTAAAATAGTTATTGAGGAAAAACTTGGATAAAAGATGCTAAAAGAGACCTAGGGGGACAATATTTAATAAAATATTTTGAAAGTAGAGTATGCTGGAAATAGAGGGACTAAAGAAATACTACAAATCAAAAGGAGTTTTACATAAGAAGCTAATCCAGTAACTAAGATCGAAATAAAAAGCTGGTATATGTTGAAAGATAATTTTATAGGAAGTTTTTCTAAAAGCGAGAAAAAATCTCTTGAAGTTAATATATAAAAAAGCTTAGAAAGAATCATATTTTGCTTTATTTTAGATTATAAAGCATTCTATCTTGAAAAATGAGATCGATTTGAGAGATTTAGAATCAAATTTGAGGAAAATACGATTCTTTGACAGTTATATACAAATAGATAATAAAATGACTAGTTTTAATTTTGAATCTGGATAGTTGAATGTGTAAATAAACTCCATCTTAAGGAGTAAAATGTGAATTCTCTTGTGTAATAATAAAAAATAAATAAGTCTAGTTAAAATAAATCTTTCTTGGGTGAATGTTTAGGAAAAAGCTAAAAAAGCATTATTATATATTTTAGGATATTAGCTTAACTTTGATTGATTATCTAGAATACTCATAGCACTAGCAAAAATGCATTATAAACTAAATGAGCAAAGTTAATAATAAAAAAAAGAAATTTCAACTTTTAACTGAAAAGATGAAGACTGACTATAAAAAAGATGATGAATATGCAAATTAAGAAGCAGAAGAAATTATTAATTTCTTAACGATTTTGTTTAAAATAATGGAGTAATCAACAGATGACTAGAAAGATTAGAATAGCAAAGGATCGTAGTTATCTTTCAAAATTTCTAAAAATGTAAAACATTTTAATAAAGAAATAAATGAAAGATTAATGATAAACTTATTTTTTAGTTTTAATTCTTTCATTTATAAATAATAATAAATTTAACTTATTATTATTTTAATAGGAATTTAACAAATAAAATCTTTATTTTACTAGCTATATTTAACTATTATCTACTATTTATTTAAGTATATTAGTCTTATACTAGCATCTTGTAGAACATCTCTAGTTTTATTTTATAAGTATAAATAAATAATAAATAATAAATAAATAAATAAATAAATTTGATTATAGAGAGTGTAGCACTCTCATTGGTGCGCAGCTCTTAATAAAAAATGTTTCATGCTGACAAGAATGTTTGTTACTGATAAATTATCAGATACTGGTAGACCTTGTTCAATACTGGTATAATTATTCAGTACTGATAAAAATGTTCAATACTGATATAATTTTAGAATACTCGTAATCTTTAATACTTGCTGGAGGTCCAAGGACATGGCAGGATTGTGTCTCATTGCATCAACAAAGCAGAGGACGACATGTATCAGTTATGTGTACTTAAATTCCCCACCTCTGATGAAGCTCGCAATATTATTTCTTTTTCGTTCCAGAATTAAAAATAAACGAAACCAGTGCCGAAGGTCTAAGAATCTTATGTCTCGAGGCCAAACCAAAGCAGAGGAAGACATGAAGTCGATTATGGGTACTTAACTTCCCCAACCTCTGATGAAGACGATTTGTTGTTCATCTTCGAACAACTATGGTGGTTTTAAAATATAATAAAATTAACTCATAAAGAGATACTTTTAACTATTTAAAAAATAGAGCTATGTATATAAGCTTAAGAAATATTTTAAGCTAAAGTTGTTTATTTTTTATTTTAATATAAAAATAAAGGATTTATGAATTAATAAGCCGGTTTAGCTCAGTCGGTAGAGCGCCAGCCTTTTAAGCTGGTGGTCAAGGGTTCAAGTCCCTTAGTCGGCGTTTTTTAATAACTTAATAAAATGTTTATAGTTTAATTTAAATAATTTCAAAAAGTCAATTCCTAAATGCTTAAAGTTTGTTTAAAGAGACTAAGTTATAAGCATAGTGAATTAGTAACTCTCATGTAAAGACTTTAGTTACTTATACCAAATAAACATTTAAGCACAATAATAATAAATTTTTGGTTTTAGCTCTACTAATAAAAATTTCTATCTTTAGTAGATTAAATTCCTCTTTTATCGTATTTAATAATTAATATTAAAGTTAAAGGTAAAATCTTATCTTCTTAAATGCTTAACTACTTCTATTAATTTAAGGTAAATAGCTTATATAATATCTTAGTAATTAAAAAAGCTTTGATATGATTATTACTATTTAATAATTATAACTTAAACTTTAATGTTTTTTATCTTTATAATTACTTTAATTTAAAATATCTTTCAAGCTTTTTAAAATAAAGGTTAATAAGATTTTTCTTGCTAAATGTATTATATTTGATTAAAAGTTTCCTTTAGAATAAAAAGAGAATAGAAATAAAGATAAGCTAACTAATATGATAATTTTATAATATATAATAAACTTTATTTATTTTTATTTATTTATTGCTAAATAAATTAATTTATCAATCTTTAATCAATTATTTTAAAATCATCCTAGTTATGAAATACTAAAAAGTATTATATCTATTTACTAACTATTTCAACTGTAAAATGGTATATTTTTCTTTAGCTTATTATTTAGCATTAAGCTTTTGTAAATAACTACTGATATTCTTTTAGTAACTAGTCTACTGATTATTAATATCTTTTGTACTATGTAACTCTCTTATATTTTTATTAATACTTAGAAAGTTATAAGAAGGTATTTCAATAAAGAGACAATTAAATAATTAAAGAGAATTTAAAGTTAAATTATTAGTAAAAATAATCCTAATACAGCTATTAAACTATTATACTCAGTAATTACAATTATAAAATTACTAGTTAAGTTATTTGGTTGTTTATTAATTTTACTTAGTTTTTAAAATATTAAATCTATCTTTAGTAAAAAGAAAATCTAAATAAATAATTGTTTAGCTATAAATAACATTCAATTCTTTTTCTTAGATGCTCTCTATGCTTTTGTGTAGCACTAAAGACACATATTCCGCGAAAACACTTCTTTCTCTGGATGACCACAGATGGGTACTTTGTTGACTCTTAACAATTTAGAATAGCAATTTGAGCACATATTCTTAGCATAATGCTTCTTGTTCTTGTGAGGTCAATCTGCTATACTCTTTACTTTCCTGAGCTTAAAACTATTTGATTGCTTAGATTTTGTCTGTTTCTAACTATCTATACAATGGTCAATTAAGCAGCTTAAATTGAATTAATTTAGTGGAAGAGGATTGAAAAACGATTTATTTAATAAAGGAGGTAATTCTTTGCTCAGAGATCAATCAATCTCAAAGGAGTTTTGCTACTTGTCGCTTAGTAACGTAGGCATACCAACGAATATCAAATTTTTCACTATTTACAGGTGTTTTTATTAATTATATTTTAACTAGCCTTAAACAACTTAATTTCAATCATACTTTAAATAAACTAAAATCTTTAATTCATTTCTTATTTTAAAAGGAACATACTTTTTTATATTTGTATCTATAGCTAAAATAATAAAGTATAAGTCTAAGAAATTTTTCATTGAAGTGAAAAGTATTATTTAAGTAGTGTCTGCTTTTCATAAATATTTTTTTAAATATATAAGCTAATTATCTACTTGATTTAATAATATAAAATAGTGATAATAAAGACTTTTTATTTCAGATATAAAAACTTCTATAGACAGTCAATTTATACTTTAGACTTAAGAAATAAAAAATTTTATTATTACACTAAGTTTATCAATATACACTTCTATCTAGAAATGTCAAACCTGCTTTTATTTCTTAAAGCTTAAATGCACGTATTTTTTTAATATGAATCAACATTTAATTTGTATGAATACTCCTCTTTATAGTTTATGCAAATGGAATGCTTAAAATATTTTGTTCTTCATACTTTCTTCTTTGACTCTCTGTATGCCTTAGTATAACACTAAAGGCACATCTTTTTTGCAAAAACTGCTTTTCTGGATGGAAACAGTTTGGTACTTAATTTAATTTAATTTTTCTTTAGTATCAGTCAGAGCACATATTCTTATCATGGTTTTCTTATTCTTGCGAGGGCAGTCTGATTACTCTTCTTAGTTTGAAAGTACTTTTTTATTCACTATTTGACCTTTTTCTTACTTTGTCCATAGTTTGCTTGATAATATTTAATAAGCTTAATTCTTTTTATAGAATCTAAAATACTTCTATTAACTAGTGGAGATAGTACTTTAATTAATGGTCAGTCACTATCAAACTAATTTTTGTTGGGTTGAACTAGGAAAGTGGGATTCATATAAATATGAAGTTAACATGAATTGCACGTGTAATTATAAGTACAAAGTGATAAAGGATTGAATAGAAATGATAGTAATAATTGAATTAAATGATTTATTAAGGCTATTAAATTATGCATACCTTTAGATAATAACTCATTTAAATCAATAATTATCTTTAGATTGTTATTAGTTTACTATAATCCTTAGATAATTATACAAAACATAATCATTTTGTATGTATTTAAATTCTTATTTAATTATATCTAAGAAGCTATAAAGAAACTCCTTTTATAGCAATATTTAAAAAGATTATATTAGTTAAAGTTTTATTATTAAAGAGGTTTATAAAATATTTGGATATAAGATTTTTATTTCTCTACTTAGTAAGCTTTTAATTAGAAGATGATACTTCTCTTTGTTCATAAAAGCATACTATGAATTTTTAAATTTTTAAATGCTAGGTAGAACTAAAATCCTTTAATATAAATCTTATAAGTTCAAGTTTCTTAAAAGAAATTTTTATATTAAAAATAGCTAAATTATTATACTATAATTATCACAATACGAAGTTATTTAGCTGTTCTCGGTATCTTAGTAATCTAAATATCTTGATTATTATAGAAAAGAGTAAATTGATATAAAAGGAAATATAGGAAATCTACTAAAAATAACTAGAATCTTGATTTAGAATCTATGCAAGTAATTATTTATTTGATTAGCCTTTTATCTTTTTAAATAAGGTATTATTAAATATTTTATTAGCTTTCTATTGTTAAGAAATTGATTATTATGTATCATATAGATAAAATCTATATGATTCTATTTAATTTTTATAAGCAAGAAGAAAATTTATTTTTAAAGTTCAAACAAATAATTAAAACAAACTTAGATTCTCTGGATAAAATAACTCTGTTATACTACAAATACTTTTTGCAAAGCCATTTATAAAATTTTATAGATAAATCAAAACTTTCTTAATAAAATTTGTTGCTATATAGTAGATTTAAACGTATATAATCATATATAGCTGTGAATTTATACAAAATATTGGTTATTTTCATATTTTTTTCCTCTAGAGTTTAAAAAATATAAAGATCTAATTTAATTTCAATGTGTTTTCTTAAAAATCTATATGATATATTTTTATTTTTATTTATTTCATCTCATTAAGTTCTTTAGATTAAAGTAGAATATATTTCAGTACTGATTGAGTTCATCTTTTCTTTTCTTTCGCTGTAAATTATTTTAATGAAGAAAATATCTATTAAAGGTGTATAAATATTTATAGTATAAAATGTTCCTAAATTAGAAGCTTAAATATCTAAACATCTTTTGAAATCTCTATTTGATTATTCATTTTAATTATTTTTATTTTATGACTTTTTATTCAAACCACTTTTAAATGGAGAGCTTAATTTTTTCAATCAATACTTATTTTTCTTATATTATTGCTTAGATAATCATAGAATACTTAAATATTTTTTGCATAATATATAATTAATTTTCATATATTTTACAGTCCATTGTAATTATTCTTAGCTAGTTGAACTCTTTTTATGAATGTTTTTAATTATTTTATTTAGTATTAAGTCAAAAATTATCTTTGTCATATGATTTTTAATTTTAGATATTTTATAATGGTTTAATTTAAATTTATAAGATATATCCTAATTTTACCTGGATTTCTTAAGTTTGTTATAGCTTTAAATGACAAATATTAGTTCCTTTTTCTTTTTATTAGCATATTAGCAAAGATATTAGAAAATTCACTGTTTATTTTTTAACATTCACTTGTATTTGATTTGACTCATCTAGTTAGGTAATTTTAATTTTTTTTTCTGATTTGATCTCTAAAATTACTAAAATTGGTAAGAATTATCATCTTTCAATACTTTGCTACATCACATTACGAATCTTTTGGAACTCTTTTGTAACTGATAATTTAAGTTCTTTATTTTAGATGGTTTAATGAACCTTATTACTCTTAGTCTTCTAACCAAGAAATTTACCTTCGATTAGATTAATTGAACCCCTGTTTAGCTTTTTTTAAGTAGAATATTTAATTTTTAAATTACATTTTAGTCTTCTAAGTATCATTCTCACTAGGCTATAATGAAGAGCTTCTTTGACTAGGATCCAAATGGCAGATTCTTAATTTTAAGATGCTTTCTACTCTTGTTGCAGCTTTTATTTGTATTTAATATTTAAATTTAAATTCCAGTTAGACGAGTGTAAAATAGATAATGAAGCTAAATATAATAACGAAGCTATACATTAGACAATTAATTTCCCAAGCTACTATTAAGGAAGTTTAAATAAAGTTCTTTAATCCTTTTAATTGAAAGATACATTATTTTGCTATTTATAAATTAGAGATATTTAGCAAGATTCTGTATAAGACTAACCTAATTAGTAGATAATAGGTAAATATAGCTAGATCATACGTTTAGCAAATAAATAAAGTTGCATATTTAATGTAAGTAGCTTAAATTATCTAATTTCTAAAGTTTTAGTAGTTGTAATATTCTATTAGTAAAGGGTTATATACATTATAGATTAACTTCTATTTGGTCCTTTCTTAATACCTTTATTTAGATACCTAAAAATTTAAATCATTCAACTATCCAAATTACTAAAACTAAATAAGGAGAACTATTCGAAGATACTAGCATCTAATAAGAAAATAATAGCATAAGCACATCTGCTTAAAGCATCTTACTAGAGTAAGTCTGAAATATAAATAATTATTCCTTTTATACAATGAAGCATTATTATCTTCCTTAACTTATTTGCTTACTAAGAAATGTAAATTACTTATTTATCTTATTTATATACATTAAGCAAATTAAATCAATAAAGTATATACAAATTTAATATAAACCTTTATCCTTATAATAATGAAACAGAAAGGATATATTTAATTATTATTTCTAGTAGACTAATAAAAAGTTTTATTGTATAAACATTTAGAGAAATGCATTGCTAGTCAACTATTTTATTTAATTAATAAATTTAAAAAAATATAAAAACAAAACTATTAATTAAATAACCTTAAACCTAAATTAACCTAACTAAGATCCGATTTTTATTATTCTTTTAGAATTTGTTATTCATTGAAGTGATAATTAGATGCTTTTATTTGTATAAATTTATTTAGTAAATAATTTAAGATACCTTAGTATATTAAAATAAATCCAGATTTAATTAGATTAATAATTTTAAATTTAGTTGCTATATTTTTAGATTTTAAGATAATTTTAGGAATTTAAATAAAAAAACTAGAAAGAGTGTTATATCTATTATTCATTTTTATAATTCTACTTGTCACTCTATTTCCTTCTTTAGTTTTTATTTCTACTTATGTCTTTAATTAGGCCTATTAAGTTATTTATTTGTATAATATAATTGTATTTTATGATTCAGACAAAATTTGATTTAATCTCTAGCATATTTTTATATTTTTGCCTATTATCATACAACACATCACAATTATATAGCTATCTAGAGAGAAATCTACTTATTTTCTCTTAAAATAATAACAGATTTTTTATCTTTAGTGTCAAGATATAATAATGCTTCATTATACTAAAGATCAGAAATTATAATTATCTTATCTAAAGATCTTATCAACTTAGTAACCAAGCTATAATTATGGTTTTCTCTTTAAAATAATAAAGTTTAGATAAATCATTAACCTAATATTTAATAACTATAATTATACCCTCTATCTTTATAGATTCAACTTTTCTGTCTCTAATTTAAAAATTTAGTGTATTCTTAGTTTTAGGTAACTTAAAAAATGTTTAATTAAGTTTGGCTATGAAAATCCATATAATTAAATAAATGTTTAGCTATAATCAAGATATACTTCTCCCTTTTTTAGATGCTCTATATGCCTTCGTGTAACATGAAAGGCACATATTTTTTGCAAATACTACTCTCTCTGTATGACCACAAACTGTTTTTTTGTTTGCTTTTGTCTTTTTAACGTAGCAATCTGCACACATATTCTTAGCGTAGTGCTTCTTATTCTTGTGAGGGCAATTTGTTATCCTCTTTACTTTCCTTACCTTAAAGCATTTCTGTGTCTTTTCCTGCTTCTAACTCTCTTGGCAAATAGATTTATCACTTAAATAGTTTTGCTTAAAAAACTCTTATGAAGGGGAACTGAAGAATGGCTTTTTAACGAGAGGAGGTAATTCTTTGCACAAAGGCCAGTCTATTTAAAAGTATCTTCTCTACTGGTCACCAAGTAATGTGGGCATGCCAACGAATATTAAAGTTTTCACCATTTACACGTGTTATTATAAAATTTAGTCTTTAAGAGGTTTAAATAGGTTTGTATTTAACTTGAATTAGTTGAAAGTTTGATTGAAAATTATAATTAAACAGTTTAAATTTAGTTATAAATGGTAGTTCTACAAAGTATAAGACATCGATAGATTTTAGACTTATCTTTCTTAAATTTGATTATATTTGTAGCTCTAAATTATTCTTATTTTACTATATTTTGCTTGTATAATTGATTTATACTCTTGCATTATAAAGTTAGACATGCTTATATAGGTTATTTATTAATTTCTTAAGTGTTTTGTTAACTTAAATGAAGATTAATAGCTCTTTTAGTCAATTTATACTTTAATAAATTCTTAAATAATAAAAGATCAAATATTATCAAACTACTAGTAGCATGTAAATACTTTAGTGTTAAAATCCTTTTAATAAGTATCCTAAAAGATAAAACTCTTTTTATTATTTTAGGATTACAACACGTGTTATCACTGTAATTAAGAAGGATTTATTAAGCTTTAATATGCTTAATGTTCTATCATCTAAATATAATTACTAGGGCTTTTTTAAATAATGCTATAATTCTTATTTTTTGGCTTTAACTCTCTACAAGTGTGTGTAAGCAACATAATTAAATGTTTTCTCTGGATGAAGACAGAAAGGTATTTTGATTTCTTTATCAAAGCAAAATTCTTAGCTAAGCCTTGCTAAAATGTTTCTAGACTTAAATCGTATTCCAAGTGTAAAATTCTTAAGAAATAAAGATAAATAAATTTTCAATTGAGATTTTATTTTTTATCCTATTGAAATAATTACATTTAGATTGTAAATAAGTTTATATGCCTAAGAAAAAATTAAAAGGAATACAATCTAAATTAACTATTTTAAGACAAACTTCCAACTATTTTAGTTCCATGGAGTTCTTTAGCACCTGTATATTCTGCTAAGGATTCAAAATTTTCCTAATTTACGCCTGCACCTGGCATAATTGCTATTCTTCCATTTGCCTTTTCCACTAACTCTTTTATCCTATCCTTTCCTTCAATTGCAGTTTTACTCGCTCCTCTTGTTAAAATTCTGTCAAACCCTAATTTTATTATTTGCTCCAACGCTTCGAACTAATTTTCTAACTCATCAAAAGCCATATGGAATACTGTTTACATAGGCTTTGATAAGTTAACCAACTCTTATAATACCTCAAGGTTTAACGTATTGTATTAGTTCAAAACTGCAAATACAACTGAATCAACTTATAGTTACTTACATATATTGATATCCAATTTCATTATTTCTATTTCATCTTTATCATAAACAAAATTTCCTCCTCTAGGTCTTATCATTACTGCTATCTTCAAATCAGGGCACATCTATTTAGTATACCAAATAGTTCCGTGTGAAGGAGTTGTTCCTCCTTCCGCTAAATTCTCACAAAGTTCTATTCTATATACCTTTTTTTAATAAGCTTTTAAAGCTTAGCTAAAGTTACCTACACAAGCTTCTAGCTTTAATTATTGCTGCATTTATTTATTTCCTTAAAACAAAATAAAATTTAAATAAAATCCTGCAAGCATACAAGTAGAATCTCTTATTTAAGGTAAATAGTAGTAACTTGCTGTTTATTCTGTGAATTAGTTACCAAATTAAGATATTTTAAGTTGACTATAAAAAGAAATTTTGACCAAATTTGATTATAGATTCATGTTGATCATACATAATCCTATTGAGCAAGATAATTAATAGACTTTGAAAATAAGATAATAGAAAACTAAATAGCATACATTTCTCTTTGTGCAATACATTAAAATAGTTCTAGTTAAGCTTAAGCAGAAGCTGATATAAGAAATATTTTAAATATTACTCTTTCTCTATCCAAGAGTTTATAAGATTTATTAGCTAGTTGAGTTCTATTTTTATGGTAATTTCGAAAGTTATGAATATCAATACATTCGTTGCACCAAAGATAGTAATATACACAACTAACTTTAAATAATTTTCCTCTAAAGAAAATAAGTTCAAAGTGATGATTAGGAATGATTAGAGCGACATATATAAGAATTAGCATCTGAATTCAGAAACCCTAATTAATTAAACTTCTAATGATAGAAATTACCTAAAAAAATTATTGTAATAGAGATTGTAAATTAATAAAATACAGACAATGAAATAACTTTAGGACTATCTAGCTAAAGAACTTGAGGGAATTTATAAAATTTAACAAGAGTCTATGAGAGCTTTTATTTTAATGTTCTTTATTTAACTAAAAAATTTAAGAAATACAAAGTTATTTCTGCTTGTGAGGCTAAAACCTTTCAGAATTAGTAGATTCAAAAGAAACAAAATTAAGCACTATTTCTCAAATTAATTTAGATTTAGAAAATTTTAGAAAAGTCAATTAGAGAAGACCTTTAAAGCTTGGATTTGAGAGTTTTTATCTGAGATTTATTTATTTAATTTAGGAATTTTAAGATTGGCTCAATAATATAATGATGCTTCTATAAATATAATTATATATCTACCATAACTAACAAAACTATTTAAATTATTTATCAATTAAATGAAGTTTCTTTATCTTTCTCAAATTATCAATCTTTTATTATTTTCATGCTCCTGCTAAGTAATTATTTTCCACTTAAATATTATATTTGAGGCAATCTAAAAGCTTAGCATTTCACTTATTTTTTCTCTCTTGAAATAAAGGTAAAATAGTTATATATTTATATCTTATCTAAGAATGAAAATGTTTAAATAGGAGAACTTAATGATGGAAATAAGTATATTAAATTTTAACAATCAGATACAAATTACAATGATTCTTCTAGTAGAAAGAAAAAATAAATATTGAGGTGCTTTTGATTGAGCAAAATAATTAAAATAAAAGGAAAAAAAAATAGAAATTAAGACTTTTACAATAAAACTGAGCATATTCACATAAATTTTAATTAAAGAATTTTAAAATAAAAATAGCTTAGTTTTATAAATAATAATAGCAATAAATATAAATATTAAGCTAGATTTAACCACTTCTTTATATAATAGAAACTTAAAATTTAGAAATTTATAAGATTAATACTAAAGCCTGCGAGGGAATAAAGATTTTTAATAATAATTTTAATAGAAATATAGAAAATAATTTACGAAATATTCTTTAAAGCATTATCTTTAACTAAACCTATATAAATAACTTAGTGATTTATAAAGGAATTTAAATTTAATTCCAAGTAAAGAGATAGCACTTTTGTAAATTATGATGAAGAAGTACATAAATGTTAGAAGATTTTTAAGTAAAAATTATAAATAAATGCTTCTAAATTATTAAGGCAATCTAATTTTTATTGCTCTTTTACTTGTCTTATTGGATTGCTTCATACTTTCCCCTTTTTCAATCTTAGAAATAGTAATTTTCTTTTGATTTTAAATTTTTCTTAAACTTTTATAAAGCTACTTTTTTTCTGATAAATAAACTCAGTTTAACGACTACTTAATAGCTAAAAGAAGTTGGAAACAAAGAATCCAAATAAATTTTTCATCCTACTTTGAACTAAATTTTAATATGCTTTAGTATAAAATTCTTTTTATCCTTATTCATATAAATCTATATAGCTTTGTTATAATGTTGAGTATTCTATAATCAAAGCATTTTAAATAATTTATTAAAGCCAAAGATTTATTAAAGTTAAAGACTTATTTATTTTATATTAGCTACTTAGTTAAAATTATATTAATATTTCTAAGTTTCACTTCTTAATTATAATTTATAACAAATGTTTTTAGTATGTCTATTGAAAGCAAGCTAAACCATATAGCTTTTATTATTTTCTTATAAAAGTAGTACTAAATAAGCTCTCTAACTAAAAGTTTTTAGATTGTATCTTTGAAAACTTTAATATAGAATTAATGTATATTGCTAATGATAATTTTGGATCTACATTTTAAATTTTCTTCTATACTTATGCATACTTTAATAAATAATTTGACTGTGGTTAGAATATCTTTAATTATATTAGTTAATTATTAGATAAATAGAACTCATTTAGAGCTTATTCTATCTATAAGCTTTCTCTTCTATTCATTGTTTAGTCTTCGTTTTCATATTTAAACTTTTTGAAATATCAAAGAGCTACTTTTTAATATCCCTTTTTCTTAACTTTTCTTATAAGTATTTAATAAGGAGGTAATATATGAGTTTTATCTATTTGAAAGTTATATTAGACAATTTTATTAGACATTAGCATAAGACTTATACTTATAGAGAAATACAGAACTTAGTATATTAATATTATAGCAATATTATTTCCAATTTAATAAGGAAAAGTATTCAGAAATATCTTAATTGGTAGAAACTAGTTTAGTTATATCTTTTATTTACTATAAATATTAATTATGGATTTAGGATGTAATGTAACTAAGTATAGCATTTAGTTAAAGTACTACTATCTCTAATAACTATTTTCTTTCTAAAAAGAGATTTATTAATCTACTAAATAAAGATTATGAAGCAATCTATAATTCAAATAATTTAGTATATTCATCATCATTAAAGTTATAAAGCATTATAAACTTCCTTAATTAAAGTAAACAAAGCATTAAATTAAAATTTGATATAGCTAGCTTAGTTAAGATAAATGCTTTTAATAAAGTCTAAATAAACATGAGTGAACTATTTTAGAATAATTAGCCTCTTAATCTAAATAGCTAGAATATCATAATAAAGTACTTAATAGATTATAAAGCTAAAGTTAATTTTACCTTTATGATTATTTAATCTAACTGTCTATTACATAATTTACTTAGTAATATATTCCTTACAAGATAAAACTAATAATACAAGCCTGATGGATGAATTATATTTTCTTAATAAAGTCTAAATTTAGTTTATTTAATGTATATCATTTAGTCAAGCAAATATTACTATAAGGGATACGATTTTATTTAGAGAACAAACAAGAGCTTTATTAGATCTCTTAAAAATAGCAAGATAATTAATTTATACTTTCATTAGATTAAGGAGAAAACTTACAATCTACTAGACATTCTTTAGAGCATACCAAAAAGAATTAAAAAACGAGTAGAAAGAGCTATTGAAGTAGATAGTTAAAATAAAAATGGTAAGTTTCTTTAAAATAAAAAGCGGCATTATTTAATAACTTTTTATGATGGTTATTAAGTTCAATCAGATTCAAAGCTTTAGGATATTAAATTGATTTTTTCTTCCTTATACAGCATAAATTTTCTAACTCAATAAAATAAATTAAGGCTATCTCTTTAATAAATAGTTAACTAACATGACATCCTTCTGTATAAGTCATTAGTTACCTTAATGAAATATAAAAAGATATTTATTTATTCTATTTTAAATTATTCCTTTTATTTAAATAGTTTTCTTTCCTATATTTTATTTCTAACTAAATAATTGGATTAAGCAATACTTGTTATATTTAAGTAGAAGCTACTTTAGTTAATAATGCAAACTATTTTGTATATTATAAATTGGGCAATAATGCATTAACTCTATCTACTAACTATTTAAATTATAAAATGGTATATTCTTCTTTATTTTAATATAATAGTCTTAAGCTTTTAAATAAACTAAATACTCTTCTTATAACTACTAGTGCACCTATAATTAATAATTTTAATGCAAAGTTATTATAATACTTACCTTTATTTTTCTTCTTTAAAGAAACGTTTTCAATAAAAGAGACAGCTAAAAATATTAAAATAGCTTTAAATTAAATTATTACTAAAAATAATCGTAAAGCAGCTATTTAATTATAATACTTAGTATTATATTCTTCAAGTAATTAACTAAGCTTTTTGGTTGCTTGATTTTATGGCTTAACTTTAAAATTATTTAGTCTATGCTTATTAAAGAGAAAAATAACATTAATAATACTTTAGTTATAAACTAGATAATCAATTCTTTTTCTTTGATGCTCTGTATGCTTTTATATAGCACTAAAGACATAAATTTTTGAAAAAAACTTCTTTTTCCAAATGACTACAGACAGGTACTTTGTTTTCTCTTAACATTTTGGAGTAACAAATTGAGCACATATTCTTAGCATAATGTTTCTTGTACTTGTGAGGACAATCAGTTATTATTTTTACTTTCCTAAGTTTAAAATTACTTGATTGCTTAGATTTTTCCGATTTCCAAATTTTTATGCAATGCTTAATTAAGCGGCTTAAGTTGAATTACTCTAATGGAAGGGGAATAAAAAGTGATTTATTTATGAGAGGAGGTAACTCTTTGTAAAGAGGCCAATCAGTCTCAAAGGAGTTTTGCTACTAGTCACTTAGTAAAGAAGGTATGCCAAGGAATATTTAAGTATTTACATGCTTTTATTAATTATATTTTACCTAGCCTTAAATATCTTAATTTATATTCTACTTTAAATAATAGAAATTAAATTCTTTAATTTTCCTTTTGGTTTATAAAAGACATGCTTTATCAATGTTCTACCTTTTCAAAAAAAGATGAATAAAGCAATTTAAAAGAGTAAGATTAGCATTTTATATGGTTCTGTTATTCATAAAAATTATTTTTTACCTTATAAGTTTATGATATACTTACTACAAAACTTCATTTAACGATACAATGAGACTTAGTTATAATTATATAAGAAATACTTCTATATAAAGCAATTTATACTTTAAAGCAATCAATTTAATTAAATTTTAATTAACTCTTAGTTTTTAAATTTTAAATAAGCATTTAAGAAATGTCAAGCCTATTCTTATTCCTTTAAGATAAAGAACACGTATTTTGTCTTAATATGGGTCAAAATTCGCTTTAATATGAATAAACCTCTATCAAATAAATGGTAGAAGGGTTCAAGAAAAGCTTTTATACCACCTCCTAAAAAGGGGAGAGAAAGTAAGAACCCTCATCTTTAACTCACACATCTTCTTCCTAGAAATAATCTTCTTCTCAAAACCTTCAAGAATAATAGACTCAACTAGGAACTTCCAGACCAACCTAAAAGATGGGACAAAAGCGCCAAAAGGCTACCCCGATGACACCAACTGAAGAGGAAGGACCTAGAAAGGTGCTGGAGACGCAAGAAGCAGCAGCCGTGCGAGAGTTTGCGATGCCACAGTTCAAGGAAGAACAGGCATAAATTTTAGTCGCATTCTCTGACCTGAAGGAGGAAGTAAAGAGGCTACGATTAGAGAATAGAGCTCTAAAAAATCAAGTTACTGAGCTCAAAGAATGGAAAGAAAGCTTCTGGGAAGTCTACGATCGAGAGCAAAACACTTTCTTCAGGGAAATGGGATTGCTGCAGTAGAGAACAACTGTGCTTGAAGAGAACAGCAAGTAGCAACAGTAGTAGGAATTCAAAGTTAGGACAATTCAAGATCCAATGAGCATAGAAGGAGCTACTAATTTACCGAGGAGTCCAGACAAGAAATGAATTAGGAATAAACCAAGATGCTTTGTATGCAAACAAACTGGACATAAATATAGACAATGTTAGAAGTTGAAATTAATTAAATAATAGTACTGGAATAGAAAATAATAAGAAAAATAATAGTACTAATATTAGGATAAGATTAGACGAGAATTCTGTAACTAACTTTATCCGTCAGGAGGTCAAATCTACAAACCGAAGTGGTACACAATCCAAGGCGACTGAAGAAAGAGTTCTGAAGGGAGCTGGTTCCAGCCAGGTTATCAAACTGGTCCTGTGAACACGAGGTTGAAAGTCCTCCAAGTTCACTAAACTCCAATTTAAACTTTTTAATTTAGTAATATATATATGAATAAACCTCTCTTAATATATAAAGACCATGTTTAAAAATATTTAATTTTTCATATTTTCTTCTTTGATCTCTATATTCCTGAGTGTAACAATAAAAGCAAATCTTTCTTTCCATAATGTCATTTCTGGATGAAAACAAGTGGATACTTTGTTTTATTTTATCTTCTAGAGCTAAAATCAGAACATATATTGTTAGCTTAGTGTTTCTTATTCTAGTAAGGAAATTGTGTAATTTTAATTAATTTTCTTAGTTAAAGGTACTTGTTTATTCACTACTTGCTAAATTTATTATAATTTCCTTAGTCTCCTTGATAATTCTTTATAAGTTAAACTCTTCATAATGATAAGGATCTTAATTATTTACTTACAGGTAAGTTATTTTAAAATTATTACTTTTAGGTTATATGAGTTAAAAGAGTGGATATTCCTATAAAGATAAGACTAATATACATAGCAAGTGTAATTATAGTAAAAAGTAATAAAAGACTAAATAGAGATGATAAATAGCAATACTTACATTAATTTATATAATAAGGATATTTAAATAATAATAATAATAATAATATAAAAAAGTTCCAATACTTTGAGTATTGGGACATAAATGCACTACTTATAGTTATATTTCATGCGAATTATGCTAAGTATAAGAGTTTATGTAAGTTTATTATCAACCTCTAGTTAATTCTTCCTACTCCTGTTCTTTTGTTTCTTCTGTATTGGTTCTAAATTGTGTTCTCGCATTTCCCTCTCTCTTCTTATTTTCTATTTTCTTCTTATTTGTTTTTGCAACCATTATTTAAGTTTCTTTCTTAAATTATTTTTTTTTCTCCCGTCAATTTTTCTTTTTCTTTCAACTGCTAAATTTTTTTAATTTCTATCCTTTTTTAAGCAATTTTTGATAAAAATTTTTAATATATTTGTCAATCTTAGGGGTTTTACTTTTTTTGCAAAGTTTGAATTAATATAATTTTAGTCGTTCAGAATTAGTTTTTTCATAATATTTGCCATTAAATATTTTTCTATTAAATAATTCCTAAAAGGAATCTTTATATAAAGTACATTCAAATATATGATCATGTTCATCATGAGCTAAACCACATACACAATCAATTTCATTTTATGTGCTTATGTGACGTAAACTAAGTTCGTATTAGAAATTATAGGTGAATGTTCTCAGTTTGAAAATAGAAATTATGTCTTATATTCTATGTCTGTTAAACTTAGTATAAGTTATTTCAGGAAATACACTTTGATTATTTTAAATTGATTTCATGTATCTTTAAGCTGTAGACATCTGTGCATTCCTTTAAAAACATTCTTATAAAAATTGTTCTTTCACTCTTAGAATAATATGCTAATTAAATTCTTTTAGATTTGTCATACTTTCAATATCAATTTTATATTATTCAAGGCTTTTATTTATGTATTTCATATATGGCAAATTGTATTGCTTGCATTTAGAAAACAAGAATGCTATATCAGAGTTCAGGTTTTCTCAACTAGATTGTTCTAGTTTAAAATAAAAATGCATGAATTTTAATATAGCCATGTGCGTAAACGGAAGTCAATTAAGATCAATGAAGTAAGATTCGTTTATGCCGATTAAGGAGATTTAAATGCTTTCTTTGAAATGAGTCTTTGTAATTTAGTTATTTAAGCTTTCATTCCTTTAAACTCTGACATGATACTTCAAGGAGTTATATCGCTTCCATATTCTATTTTAGTCAAAATAAACGTTCTGGAAAGTGTTTTAAAATTGAGTAGTGATACTACTCCGTACTTAGAAAGAATTACTGATGCTTTCAAAACTGCTATTCTGAAGTCAGATACTTTGTTTGCACAGTGTAGTCTATAATTTTATTTATTTCCAAATCTGTATCCAAGATATGTAATTTCTTCCTTTTAAAAAATAGGAATTTCATTAATATTTAAATTTATTTAAATTCTATTTTCTTTCTTTTTAAGAACTAAGCTACTTCACATTTTTCCACATTTATATTTAGTTTTACTCAAGAAAATATTTTTTTGTGGCGTCGAGTAATTTTTATGCATTTTACTATGAATTTTAAAGCTCAATTAAGTCATCTGCAAAGCCGCGAACCACAAAATTTCTCTAGCAGATATTATAGGCATATTTATGTTATTTTTCTTCTAAATATCTAATTACAATATCATAGTAAAGTATTAGAAGGTCCATGGCTGCTTTAGTTGAGTTGAATTTAGTAAAACATTAGTTAAGCTTTTTAGCAAACTTTCATTATCATAATTTAATTTAAATATTGATATTGAGAGCTGCGCGCCAACGAGGTGATACGCGCTCTATAATAATGTTTATTTATTAATTATTATTATGTTTAATATAGTTGACTAAGTTTATAGTTTAAATCATATTGAATATTTATCTTTTAAGCTTCTTTAGTGTATTAAGTCATCATATATCATTTTGCTTTATTTTTCTAACTTTTAAGCTTTCAAGCTTTTAAATTAATATCCAGCTTTTTTTAAGTTTAAATCTATATTTCAGGAATTTTTGTTGGTCAAAATCCTCATTAATAGTATTCTATTTCTATAGGTTGAATGTTTGCTGTCTTAATGATTCAGCAAATTATTTGAATTAGTAGTTTTTTAACTATTCATCTAGATTTATTTGGATTTGAAGATTAAAATATGAAATGTTTTCCTTCTTAATTAAAAGGCAAGAGATTGTTCTAGCAAAATAATAAATACAACTTATTAAAATTGCTTTGAAGCTGATATATAGACATATAAAATAATTAATAAATGTATAGTAAGCTAATTGAATAAACTAAGACTAGTATACAAATAATATTTAAATAGGCTCTCATTTAATTATAAAGATACCATATAATCATATTAATATATACTCGCTAAATCTCTTATCAAAAGTAAATTCATTTCTTTTATTATTTGCATGCTATCAAATAATGAAACCATTCCATTACTTCTACATGCAATTAGCAATCACTTACATTACACCTATATATGCTTATTTAATAGCCTCCATTTAATTCTTGTGTTCTTTTATTATAAAGAGTTGTGCACCAACGAGATGCTACTCGCTGTATAGTAAAATTTATTGATTTACTATTTATAACAGAAAGCTTAAGTTAAATTAAGTTTAATCTTTAATTAGTTTATTTAATTTTGAATGAATTAGAGTGGCTCTACTATTATAATTTATTCCTGCTAGTCTATTTAAAATATAAAGTATTACTCTAATTAAAGGATATTGCTAGAATGAAAATTGCTTATTAGTTGAATTGAATATATGATGATGTTGATTTTAAAGTTTAGTTATGTAATTGATAAACTAATAATGAACTATCTTTAAACTTTTATCTTTTTAGATAAATTTGCTTATTTTTACATTCATAATACACTTGCTTTTTATATTTAAGCACTTCTAATTATTTCTTCATCTAAATTAATTTAAATGGAAAAATGCTTATTTTTCACAGAGGAATTAGAATAAACTATTTAAGAACTTAATTGAATAAGTTTGATAAAAGGCCTCAGATATGCTTAAGTTAAATCTTGCATAAGTCTCACGTTATATTTAAGCAGCTTTCTTATATTTAAAGCTATAAAGCATTTTACCTTTTACTTAAATGAATATTTTTCTTATACTATAACTCTCTAAATTGCTAAGATTAAAAGGGGTAAGAATAGATTTTGCTTTATCAAAATAAAATTGAAATATCATAATTCTTTCTACTTAACTTGTGCAAATTTAGTTATCATTAAACTACTTGCTTCTAGTTACTTGAGGCATATTACTAATAATTTATAAGATGCTGTCTAATTAATTAATATTTCTCATAAAATAATCATGTTTAGCATATGTCTTTAGGTGTATTTTAGGTAATTATAATAGATTAATTTAAAGAAGCGAAAGAGCTGTCTTAATATAAATATGGTTAACTTCTTTAACCATATTTAAATATAAATCACATATAAGCTGTTAAAACTACTTTCTTATATATTTTAAATATGCAGCCTGCATCGTCTATTCTACCCTAAGTAGAAATTTTCATTAGTTGTAGAAACCTAAAAGATAAGGATATCTGCTCTAAATCTGATCCTTAGGTTTTCTGTAATATCATGGAACTATCTGGACAATGGTTACCAATCGGACAAACTGAGCAAATTTAAAATAACTTAAATCCTGACTTCACCTAAACGATAGTGGTTAATTATCAATTTGAAGTAGATTAGAAATTGCATTTCATCATTTATGATATTGATGGATCAAGTAAAGAAATTATAGGGCAAGCTCTTACTTCTGTGGGTCAAATAATGGGAGCCAGAAATTCAACTGTGATTTTGGATCTCACAGATAAAAATAATAATAAAATATAAGGAAAATTAATTTTGAGAGGAGAGAGTATATAAGCTTCAAAAGGAAATGATTTAGTAAGCTTTAGCATTAAAGCTACTAAAGTTCTTGATAAGGATTTCTTTTCAAAAAGTGATCCATTTTTAGCAATTTTTAGAGCTAGAGAAGATATGACGTGGGACAAAGTTCATGAAACTGAGCATATTGATAATAACTTAAATCCAATTTGGAAACCTTTTAGAATCACCTTAAAACATCTGTGTAACGGTGATGTTCATAGACCATTAAAATTATAAATTTGGGATTATGATAGTAATGGTAAGCATGATTATATTGGAGAAATTTAAACAAGTCTTAATGAGTTGCTTCAGAAACCTACATTAGTCACAAAAGATTTACATGCTAAAAAATAAATTTTTGCTGGAAATATTCATATAGTAGAAGCTTGCATCAACCATGAGCCTGATTTCCTTGAATTTATTGAAGGAAATTGTTTCTTGAACTTTATGGTTGCTATTGACTTTACAGGATCAAATGGATTGTAGAGTAATTCTTCATCATTACATTTCTTAAATCCTAATGCTCCTAATGAGTATGAGAGAGCAATAATGTCTGTAGGTGGTATTTTAGAGCAATACGATTGTGATCGTTAATTCCCTGTATGGGGCTTTGGTTGCTCAATAAAAGGATAGCCAGTTACTCACTGTTTTCCTTTAACTTACGATCCTTAAAATCCATTTGTTACTGGTGTATAAGGAATTTTGGAACTATATAGAGCAAGACTTCCTGAAATTACTTTTTCGGGCCCTACATTATTTTCTTCAATTCTATAGGAAACAATTAGAATTGCTTAGATGCCTTAGGAGCCAGGTAGTTAGAATTATAGCATTCTTATGATTTTGACTGATGGAGAAATACATGACATGGAAGAAACCGTTGAGCTTATTGTTTAAGCCAGTAGGCTTCAACTTTCTATTATTATTATAGGAGTTGGATCAGCAAATTTCGCATTAATGGAATAATTAGATTGCGACAAAGGAGTATTAACTGATCGTAGAGGCAACAAAGCTGTGAGAGATATTGTATAATTTGTACCTTTTAGAAACTTACAAGGAAATGCTGCGTTGCTAGCTCAATAAGTGCTAGCAGAAATACCAAAACAATTGACTGGCTTCATGAAGAGCAGTGAAATACAGCCACTTCCTAGACAAGTGGTATAGCTTAGCTAGATAGCAATTGAGCAACCCAATTCTTAACTTTCTTAAAACATTACTTGATTAATTTAATCTCTAATATCTTCGCTTTCTTTTATATGCTCCATTTTCTCTTAATTTACAGAACTTAAATTAAATATAGTAATAAAAGTACTTTACATCTCACTAAATTATAATAAAGCTTAAAATGTTAAACTATTATTAAACTAAAATAGCTAGCTATTAAAATTATTAAACTACTTATATTTGTTTCTTAATAAATCCAAAGAACATTAGTCTAATAAATACCTAAAGGACATTTGAGATATCATGCTTTATACAATTAGTTTGTTTTAATAGATAGATTAAATTTTAGTTTAGTTGATTTGTCTTACCAAATTTTTTATTTTAAATACAGAATAAAAATTCCTAGTTGTTCATTTATTGGGTAATTAGATTTATTCTTTAGTATTAACTATGCGATTTATATATCTACTCCCATTAATTGCAAACATAAGAAATCATTTTAATTGAGTTCAAATCCTTATAAATGTTTACTCTTTTTCAAGTGCTTTAGAAGTGTCTATTAATATTTAAGATATTTGAATACTTTCTTCATAGATAAACTACAAAGCTGTATAATTTTAAATAATACCTTCTAAAATAAGATTAACTAAACATCTAAAGAATAAGCCTAAATGTTTTACTAATGATAACTAAACCTATCTTATATTAAAAGCTTATTCAAGCTTGATTGTTTATCATTAAAAAGAGAAACATTCTTAACTTCCTTCTTAATTAACTGATTATCTAATAGTTATCAACTTCTTCGTTCTAGTGCCAGAGCAAAGCTATTTTTTGTATTATTATATAGCATGCGAATGCTAAAAGATGAAAAGCTTATATGATTTGACCAATTTAAAGAGTAAAAGGATATATTTTGAATATCAGAAAGAATAAAATATCTTTAGCTTTTATTCTATCTCTGTTTATAAAAAGCTTTGCTGCTAATTAAAAAAGATTAATTTTGGCTATAAAGGAGTTACTTTATAGTTAGAAAATTGAAGCAAAATTTATTCAGAAAGAAGGAAAAATAAAAATTAATAAAATTCTTTAGTTCATAAATTAGAGAAATGAAGGAAAAACTAGGTAGACATAAAATACAAATTTATTGATAAAAAAACTTAAAAAAATGATAATCTAGATATTAAAAGCATGGATACTCAAAAGTAAAAATTAATTATAATTAAATCTTTAGTACATATTCTAAATGCATCCTTCTAAACCAGATGAATCATTAAAGGAAGTTATTCAAAATGAATCTATAAATATAATAAAAAGAGAAAAAATGAGGGGATTTATTTTAAGGGGTAATATAGATTAATAAGATAAAAAATCTAAAATAATAATAAATAAAATAAACAGCTATTGGTTATTATTTTCTCAATAATTACTCTATTACAGCTTATTTCATTTAAATATAAACTTCCTGTTTATTTGATTGCTTAGCACATTTGATTTCTGGAGAAAACTTAATTTATAGAGATATTCCATCATTAAGCTCCTATTTTAATATAACAATTGACTTAATTTACTCTTTATAACTAAATATAAAAGCAAAGCTAAGTAAGTTGTAAGATAATTAACTAAAAGATTGATATGATACTAATTGACAATTATACTCTTAATATATAATCCTTATTAACTTATTAGTAAAATGTTGTTGAATGTTATTTATCATCCACTTTTTGAAGATAATTTATAGGATATAAGAGAATATCTAAGCTATAGAGAGGATAGTTATAACAAAGCTTAAATATATAAGCAATTTTAATATCTATATTCTAGTTAATTACTCCAGTGTCTAAAAATTAACTTTAAGAGATTATGGAAAGGATGAAATGCTTATATGAGCTTATGTCTCTATTTTAAAATTAAATAAATCAAAAAATAAGAAGTAAAAGAACGGGGATATGAAAAGGAAAGCTAATCATCTTAATTAGCTAATAAAGATGTAATTTTATACCCTAATAATACTCTAAAATATTAGCAATTTGATAGCAAATAAAATTATCAAATTGATAATTAAAAAAAAATGGCTTTTATTTCTTAACTACATTAAGTTCAATCTAGGAATTTAAAGAAAAATAAATATTTTATTCTATTTCATAAGATTTTTTAAGCTAATAACTAAAAAATTAAAATAAATACATTTCTGCTAGTCCCTTAATAGAATATGCATAAATTAATAATTTATTACATTGGCTTCATATATAAATAGGCTTACCATTTTAAAATTTATGTCTAAAACACTTTTCCTTTTCTTGGGATTATACGTTTATGCAATATTATTTGCAAATTTCATGTTCTTTTTGATCTTTATTTTCTTCAGATTTTACCATTCTCCAGTCCAGAATAATCTCCATGTATGATTTATTCATATTTTTTCTTTTATATCTATTACTATTTATAGTAATTTTATTCTATGAAATGCTTTCTTTTATATTGTATTGCATCATCAGAACATAAAATTATGTATATAGATAAGTCTGCTTTTTCTTCAAGGGTTCTCTTTTTCGCAAAAAAGTCTGCTTTTTCTTACTATATATCCTATTTCTTGCATAGCCAGCATTTTTCAATTCTTTCTGTTCATTACTGCAATTTATAATTTAAGATTTAATTTCCATAAAATTACTAAGAGCGAATTAAGGTTAAGACTATTAATTTAAATTACTTTAATGGAGCTTTACCCTATTAGTGAGGAATCTGTATTATTTGAGTCTTTAATTTATTTCTCAAGTTTTTTAACTTCTAATTATATTTTTAACTCTTAAAATGCAGTCTGTGAAATCCTTTAAGCTTTTCTAATCAATTTTTATCTGAAAATCGAGAAATATAACTAATAATTGATTTTCCATTTTTTATATAAAGGATAAAATTTAGTTTATAGTCTAAGAGTGAATTTCACAGCTAATTTTCATTTGATGCCGCTCTCTCCCAAACTAAAGGATTGCGTAGGACTTCGTTTGTCAGCCATCCTTATCTCCCCAAGATATGATTTTTCTTCTGGTTTCTTCTTCAAAATTTATTCAATTCGTACATTCTTTAATTATAAAATTTCTTCCCATATTTAGTCCTGTCCTTGCTGGTCAAAAGCAGAAAAGTTCGTCTTATATTTATTTCTTATTATTTCTTTAAATTTAAATTTTGTTTCAGTATCTTTTGCAGTAATAGTTTTTCTAATATTTATAGCAACGAATTTTTCTACGATAGAACTTCATGCTATTTGCATCTTATTGCTATTTTTCAAATTCAATTTCAATTGGAATGCTTGATTACTAATCTTAGGTTTTTAAATTACTGCTTTTTATTATTCTTACCTTTCTTAAAGTTGTTTTAATGATATTAAAATTATGAAAATTGGAATTGAAACATTTGAGGAACCTCATTAACCTATTTATCAATTTATTCCAATTTAATTATTATTTGCGATTAAATTTTATCAAGTATTTCTTCTATGGATGGGAATTATAGATCTAGTTATTCAATCAATTTTTCTAGCTTGCTTTCTAGTTTTTCTATCCTTTATCTTTGTTATTTTAATTATTATTGTATATTGGTTATTCGTTGCTATATTTATTATGCGAAAGCTTACTATTATTATATTTCCTAATCTTATTGAGGCTCTTATTCAGTTAGATTGGATTATTTTTCTTGCTTTTTAATAAATGAGCCATGAAAGGATTATTTCTTAGGTGCCATTTTATTTTTTATATTATAAATTAATTAATTAAATTAGAGAGCGTGTAGTACCTCAATGCCGCGCAGTTCTTTAATAAAGATTTTTAAAGTCAAAATTTTTTCTTCTGAAGTCTTCTACAGTGCTAGCATCCTTTGCAAGCTTTATCTTCTATAGGGCGTGATCGGAATACTCCCTAAGAGGCCTGTGTATCAGGCATCTTTCATTAATAATGTTACTTGATGTCTCTTTAGTCTTTATCTTCTCAATTGGCTTCTACAAGATTTTTGTTCTGTTCTTCACCCATGAGTACTTTTTGGTGCCAGATTCTTTAGTCAATGTCAGTTGGAGGATTGCTCCTCTCTATTTATTTATATATAAATAAATAAATTTGATTATAGAGCGCGTAGCACCTCTTTGGCACGCACCTCTCAATATCAATATTAAAAAAAGCGTTCATACTTCATGTTGTTATTCTAGTCGTTCAATGAATCACGTCAGCTTCTTCAAATGAGGAATCTACTTATTAAAATTAATTCTTAAATCTTTAACCAATACTCCGGTCTTCTTGAATAGGATTCAAATAAGAATTATTAATTAAGAATATTAGAATACCCTTCAGTCGAACTTTCATATTACTCGGGCAAGTTAGGCTTGTTTCCTCCGAGCACATATTCTTAGCATAGTGTTTCTTATTCTTATATGGACAGTCTATTATTTCCATTACTTTTCTAAGTTTGAAAGTATTTGTTTATTCCCTATTTGATCTCATTCTTACCGAAGCCATAGTCTCCTTGATAATATTTTATAAGTTAAATTCTTCATAAGGTAAAGGATCTAAGATGCTTCTATTAACGAGTGAAGGTAGTTATTTGCTTAGAGGTCAGTTACTGTCAAATTATTTGTTTCTTGGCTGAGTTAAAAGAGTGGGCAGGCTTATAAAGACTAAATAGAGTTGATAAATAGGAATACTTACATTAAATAATATATTTAAGCTAATAAATTAAATGATGTTAACCTTAAGTTAGTGACTCTTAAATAATTATAATTAGAATGTTTATAGTTTAACATGATAGTTATATAACTATTTAGAAATATAAACACTTATCATTTTTTATTTATTTAGATTATTACTTTATTATTCTAGGTAAAATACTATCTTTTTATACACTACCAATATTTAAAAGCATATGTATTAGTTATAAGTTCTAAAGTTAATAAGTGTTCAAAACATTTTTGCATGTAGTTTTGATTTCTCTTATTAATAAATTTTTAAAGGAAGATGATGCTTCCCTAAGTTTTTTTAAAGCATAGTATATTTTATAAACTAATATAGCATTTTGCTTGGATTTAGGTCTTTAATATAGATCTCATTAATTATAATAATTTAGGAGAGTTTTATATTTAAAATTAATGAAATGTTTATTCTGTTATCATACAAAATACTAGACTCTTAGATATTTCTAGGCAAATCTATTATTATTATAATAAAGATGAATATAGAAATAGAGTAAGTAGATAATAACAGATATAGAGGTAAAATAGAAAGTTATTAATTAAAGCTAAAATATTAAATTATAATAATTGCATAGTATAATAATCTCTCTTAATTAGTTATGTATATTAAGCACTTTATTTTTTAAATAGTTTATTTGCAAGAGATTATTAATATAATTAGATATGTAAAATATACAACTAAAATATATTAAAAATGTTTAATACTTTCACATTTTATAAATTATCCTACACAATAAATCTTTTAAAATCCATTATTTTATCTTTATTATTACTATTATTTTATTCTAACTTAGCAATGGAAAAGAAATCTCATGCCAACTTAGAAAACTAAGCCCTATTATAAATTTAATCTTTTATTCATTTATCTCTTTTAAATTTCAACTAAACATAATAACTCTTTAATTATCTCTAAATTATAATTAATTTAAAGGGTATATAGCTACTCTAAGTTAAAGTTAGCTTAATAGAATATTAAGAATAGTTATAAATGCTCTTACTAAATAAATTACTTTAGTGCAATTTATTGAAGATATTTCTTATTTTTCTTTCTAGATACACTTCTAAATATTAAATCCATTTAAACTCTGAATATTTTATTAGTTTTTTTCAAAAGATTATTGATATATGTTTATTAGTTCTAAATTGTTTATTATTTAGTTTTAAGATAAAAATTTATTAATAATAGATAGGAGAATATTTAATAACTTTATTTTTATTTAAGCCTATTTTAGTAAGCCACTCAAATTACCTTATTTATTTAAGAGAAGTTTTAATCTTAAAGTCATCTTAAACTTAAATTAACTAGGATAAAAGAAATTTTCGTCTTTTGAATATTAAATTCATTCATTAAAGTTTTAATGGCAGATTTAATATAATTTAATTAAAGTTCTTGTCTAAAATTAGAATTCCGAGCTTAACATTTCAATAATCGTGAGATTTATGTGGAATATCTGCTAAGTTCATCCTTTCTTTTCTCTTATTATAGATAATTTAAATAAACAAAGCACAACTTTCATATCTTATTCTGCTAATATTGATCTTTTCTTAAAATAGCTTAAGCGTTAGTAAGCAAAATATTTGAAAATCTTGCTATGATTCTTCAGTTAAATTTATTTATTTTTAGTGTTTTTTGATTATAGATCTTTCTATTAAATTGCTTAATTTTTCAATTAAATAATTAATTTTCCTTTCTTGATGTAAAGACAATAGCAAAGCCCTCTATATTTTGCTTCTATCAGATTATTAATTTTTATTTATTTATTAGTATATTTAATTTTATTCAATTCTTCTTTCCTGAATTTTTAATAATTTATTAAGTTTAACATTATGGTAGCAATCAATTATGTCTTATAACTTCTTCATTTTAACTATTCCAATTTGTTTACTTTAAATTTTATATAGATATATCTTAATTATACCTATAAATCTTAGGTTTCTTTTAATTGTAAAAATAATTTTTAGTGTTTTCTCTTTTTATTTAGGCATATTCCTATTTTAACTAAGACATTCACAAGATTAAGTATTCCTTTTTAATCATTATAAGTAGCTTTAAAGTTAAACATACTCTTTTGCTTAGCTAATTTTAACTTTTGTTTTTGATTTAGCTTCTAAGATTGCTATAGTCGATATCAATTGACATGTTTCAATATTTGCATCGTCACTTCTACTCTTGTTTAGCTGTTTTACAGCAAATAGCTTAAATTCTTTCTATCTTAGTCTAGTTTAAATGGTTTTATTAACTTTATCTTTTAACTAAGTTAATTGAACTCCACTTAAGAATAGAAAATAAAATAGTAGAGTTTATCCTAATCATAACTTTAGATAAATACAAAACTTATTAAAAAATTTTTTTTCCAATAATTATTCTCATAAAGCTATAATTAAATGCTTATATAAGAGGATTCAATTTCAATTAGATGCTTTTAATTGTTCACTCCCAACTTTTACTTCTACTGAAGAAATTTTAAATTTATCTCCCAATTACATAAGAGTTATCTATTTATTCAGCTAAAATACAAAAACTATTCTGATTATTTAAGTATTAGTTTCCTAGGATACTATAAAAAGCGAGTTATTTGAATTTTCTTTAAATTGTTTATCTGAAAGCGATATATTTTTGCTATTTAGCAAATAGAGATAGAGATATTTAGCAAGATATTAGTATAAGTTTAATATACTAAATAAATGATAAATAGTAGGAAATAGGTTGATAACTAGTTGATGCTTATGTAAACAGCATAAAGCTGATTATTTAATTTAACGTATTAAGCTTAAGTCTGATGGTTTCTTTACGTTTTAAGTATTTAGAAGATAATTATTTTACTAAATATTGTAAATTAATAGTTATTTAAAAAAGATTCTTCTAATTCCTAATTACCTCTAATTCCTTAAGTTTCTCAGTTTTTTGTTACTAAAGACTGAAAACGATTGATAGTTTGATTACTACCTGATAATTATACTTTTTAATAAGGTCTTTAGATTGATTGCATAAAGTATAAATAGTTAAGCAATCGAAATAAATAAACTAAGGAAATATATTCTTAGATATAACCATCTAATTAGAAAATAATAGCATCAACACATCCGTTTAAAGCATCTTAGTTAAAAGTAATTCTGAAATATAAATCATTATTCCACTCTAAACTAAATAAACTCTATTGTTTTCAAAAGCTTTCTAGTTTATTAGGAAAATAATAAGTTATCTTTCTTAATTTATCTGAGACAAACGAAGCTAATTTAAGTTAATATTAAAGATAATTTTTTATTTGGATTTATTTTAAGAAATGTTTAATAAGCATTTAATTATAAATAGCTGGAGAAAAAGTTTATTACCTATTAATTTAAGAGAAATACATTTAGTAAGTTAGAGATTTATTTAATATGCGGGCAAGGATTTTAAAGAAAAAGGTAGCATAATATAGAAAAATAATTAGATAAATAAGCTAAAACTTAAAATAAACAAATTTTGATCAGACTTGCATACAATTTTTAAGATATTGCTTCTCATTAAATCTTTAATTTCCTTTTATTATTTATTTAAACCTAATCTTAATTAAGCAAAATTATATTAAAAAATTACCTTTTGAAAACAAATTAAATTTAAACTGAATGATATTAAATTTTTATCTTAACGATCTTTAGGTTAATAACTTTTAGATTTGAAGATAATTTTAGGAAATTAATAAAAAAATTAAAAAAGAGAAATGTTTATAAATATATTAATTATTAGTTTCCCTTCTTTAATTTTTATTTATTCTTATCATTTTTAAATTAATAATAATAAAGTTATTTCTTGGTAGATAATATAATATACAAGTAATTTTATGATTGACTAAAGTATCCCTTAAAACCTTATGCTTTACTTATATTTTATAATTATTCTAATTATACACTACTATTCCAATGATATTCTATCATATTTGCTTGTTCTCTCTTGCATTAGTAATAGAAATATTATCTTTAGTATAAATTTATAGTAAAATATTAGAATAAATAATAATCTAATTTTTTATAATTACTCCTACAACTATTTTAAGTTCTTTATTAATTAAATTGTTTATAACTTAAATTATTTATTAATAAGCATCAAATAGAACTAAAAGAATATTAAAAATTTAATTATTTTAATAAGAATAAACTTAATAAGCTAGTAATAGAATATATCTTACTAGAATATTATCTATATATAGTTATATCCTTTTTAACCTTAAACTTGTCTGATATATTTAGTTCTCTCCCTTTATTGCTTACTTATTATTAAGATAAATCCTTCAAGGAACTATTGCCTATTTTATAGTTTCTAATAGAAGCTAAATGTATTTTAATTATTGTCTAAGCCTAGTTAATGTTGTAAAATACAATCCCTTTATAATTAAGCTGTTTAAATTGAACAGCTCTTATGAAAGGCTATTGAAAAGGGACTTATTAGTGAGAGGAGATAAGTATTTGCATAAAAGACAATCAATCTCAAGTAATTTCTCTTCTATTTATTTAATATCTTAGGCATACTAACAAATATACAATTTTTAATAATTTACACATTTTTATATAATTAATACTTTAAGAGGCTTAAATAGGTAAATTTATTTTTCTTTAATTGAAATGAGTATCTGTGATTTGCTTAAAGTAGTTAATTTAAATTAAATAGAAATTATTTATTTATTTAACCTTATAATTTAGTATAATTTTTATTTATTTTTAGCTTTATACATTTATAATTAGATTATACATTTAACATACTAGTAGAGAATTAAAGCCTACAATTGTTTTCACAAAATATAAATAAACAGGACTAATTATTAGTTAAACTATTTCTAAATTGTTTGAATGATATGAAGATTAATGATTATTTAAGCAGTCAGATTATACTTTAGACTCTTATTCAATAAGATTTAAAATACATAATTAACTATTAAATGAATAGACTTTAAAGTTGTAAGTATATTTAAAACTCTGAAATTATTTAAAATATTATGATAAATTAAAAATTTAGATGCATACTTATCTTAAAAAGATTAAAATCAAGGTATTATCCTAAGATTTAACTTGCTAGCACGTATACTTTCTATGTAAATGAAATAATAAATATTTACAACTTTATTTGAATATTACAGCACAAAAATACCATCAAAAGTTTTTAGAAAGTGTTAATTTTTAATTCAGATTTGTTTTTCATTCTAGCAAGTTTAAATATATGCTTATGTTACCATCTTATCATTAGAAGCTGGCTTCTAAAAATTATTTTCTTATTTAATTAGTTTTGATTGCTGAATGATTTATATATTAATTGTTTAATCTAAAGAAACATAAAATATTTTATTAAGAAATGATATGAAAATATGATAACTAGAAGTTTATATAAAAATAATTTAAATTTTAACTAAAATATAAATATATTAAAAATTAATAGTTTTAAAAGTCATGCTACGTCAAAAGATTCCTTTATAGTTAACTTATATATAACAATTTTAATTAATCAATTATTTTTATAATATTAAAGCTTGAAATAAATTATAAATTTAAACTAACTTATATAAAATAAATGATTTTATTCTATTGTCACAACAAATAATTTAGCTGTATTTAACCTATTTGCTACTTTTATTATTTTATATAAGTAGATTAGTCTTATACTGTATCTTGTAGAATATCTCACTCTTTATTTTATAAAATGATGAACATATATCTTATAGGTCTAAATTAAGCAAATTCTATTAACTTGCTATTTTATGATAACTGAGGAAATAAATGCATAGATACATAGATACTCTAATATATTTTAACTGAATGAATTATTTTACTTTAAGTAACTGGAAATTAAATTCAACAATTCTCCATTTGAAAGAGAAACCGATGTCAAATAGTTGCATGGGAAACAGAAAATTAAGAAGTTAGTAATTGATTTCTTTTCTGTAAATGCATCAAGCTTCTAATTTTGGAGTAATTTCCAACTTTATAGAATAAGAAATGAAATATGTACTTATTTTATAAAATAATTTCAGTATGAGAAAAGAAAGAATTTATGAAGCCCTCCATAAAATTAAAAAATTCAAGCAACTTGAAGAAAAATGAAACTCTAAATCTAACCAGGATTTTTATTAATTAATAAATTTTATCATTCTACACATTTAATAACAATATTGCGAAGAAATTAATTTTAATAAAAATTTCATCTATTTTGATCCTAGTGAATCTAAGCTTACTTATAGTTCAATTGAGTTGAAGATTTAAAAATTTAAAAAACAGATAAATTAATTTAAGTGACTTAGCTAAAAAAAATTAAAGCATAATAGTTTATTTCATAATAAAATAAAGCTAATTTAACACTCTCTAATCCTTTATTCATAATTAATTTTATATTTTCTATGTAAAATTATAAAGAAAATATATAATGAAAATAATAACTTTGAGTATATAATAAATCAAGATTCTAGTTTATATTAATTAGAGTTATCTGCATATGTCACATAAAAATCTATTAAGAAATAAATGAATTTTATAAAATCTACTTAATGTAGAATATCCTTTAAACTACGTTTGCAATATTAAATTTAATGTAAACACTTTTTATGAAAATAATATTTTAGTGGCAATAAACTTTAAAAATAATTAAAAAAAGATAATTTGAGAATAACAAAAATATTAATAATTTAAAAATAAATTTAGATGTATAATTAAAGTGGAAAAAAATTTAAGCCTTTAATTAAGTAATTAGAAAATAATATGATTATTTATCTTAGTTAAAGCTTTTATTTATCTTAATATATTAATTTAAAATATATAAAAAATAATTTTTATATTAATACTAATAAATTAAATACTCTTCTTAAATATTATACTTAATTTAAATTATTTGCTTATCCACCAAAATTTAATTATATTTTAGAAATAATATAAGAATTATTTTATTTTAGTTAAAATTGTATATATATAAAATAAAAGCTAGATAAAATTTTAATTTATTTATATTTGTTTTTCTTAATTATTAAGACACTTCTTTAGTCATATTTACTTAATATAAATTAATAATAAGGATAAATATTCAAATTTTAGAATACTTACTGTGAAAGATGTTTTATAAGAAGCTCAACTTTGAAGCATTTTTGATATACTTTTAGTTGTATATTTTACTAAATTCATCTATATTGTAAATGTTTTTTTATTAAGCTGTTTTTCATTAACTATCTAAAGTTTAATCTAAATTATCAAATTAAATGAGATTATTATACATTTTATTTTTAGACTTAAGAATTTATCATTTAAAATTTAGCATTCATATAATTTAAATGTCAGTTAAAGAGGAAGAATTGAAAGAACTAAGAAATTTTATTGGAATAATAGCAGAAGATCTTTAGAGTTTCATAATTAACTTGGATATCTAAAATTATTTAACTTTTATTTTTAATTTTAAAGTTCTTAACTTATATATGTGCTATTATCAACTTACTTTGCTTCTATCTTTATTAGATACTTTAGAAAATTAAATTTGCCAAGTGCAATAAAATAAGCCTTTATTGTAATAATTGCAGTATTATTAAGTTTGCTATTTTAAAATAAAAATCTCTACTAAGATATTTTAACTATTTGATTGTATGTAATAAGAATTTAGTCCTACCTAAATATGCTAGTAATTCATAACACATAGTATGCTTTATAAACTAAGAGAAGCATCTAAATTCTAAAAATTACTATAGAAAATAAAATAAAATATTAAGCATAATTTTATGATAAACCTAATTAATAATAGAGTAAATATCTAAAGCATATGCTTTATAATTATTGTAAGCTATAAAAGAAATTACTTTTATAGCTTCTTAGATTATCATTAAAACTAAAAAACAACAAATGCATACAAAATTAAGTTATATTTATACTTATCTAATAATAATAGTAAACTAATAAAATCTAAAGATAATTATTAGCTTAGTTAGCTATTAACTAAAGATATTATTTATTTAAATAACCTATATCATATAAGTATTCCTATTTATCTTTTATACTTAGGCTTTATATTACTTATAATTTCACCTGCTATATATAGTAAAATAATCTTTATAAGAAGCCTGCTCTTATAAATCAATTTAGCGTAATTAGATAGCAACCTATTATTTAGTAAGAATTAACTCTACCCAATAATTAGAGTTTATTAGATCCTTTAACTTTTGAGGAATTTAACTTATAATATCAATGAATCTTTGGATATTATAAGAAACTTATTAAATAGAGAATAAACAAAAAATTTAAAATCGAGAGGAGTATTGGAATCAATAGATTATCCTCGCAAAAATAAGAATCATTAAGCTAAGAATATTTTGTTACTATTTTTATTCCGAAAAATAAAAGAAAAAAAGTATCTGTCTATGGCCTTTCAGAAAAGATAATTTTTCAAGGAATATGTGTCTTTAGAACTATACAAAAGTATACATAAAATAGAAGAAGAAAAAATGAATATTTTTAAACATATTCTTAATAAATTTTAGATGAGATCGTTAATATTAAAACAAATATTTGACTAATATTAAGAGAGAACACGTGTACTATAGCGAAATTGAATAAAGTTGGTTTGAATTTTCTAAGATATTTAGAAAATATAAAAACTTAATATTTGTTTGATTTAATACTTTCAATGGCTAAAAGTATAAATTGACTGTCTGTAGAACTTGCTACTATATAATTATAGAAAAATTTCTCTTTATCTCAATTTTAAATCATTAAATGGATTTCTGCAACAATTCAGCCCTAAACTATATAGTAAGAAATTATTTTAATAGGAAACCTTATGAAATAATCCTATTCTTAAATAAATAATTTCTTAGACTTATAGTTATATGCACTTGTAAGAGATAAAAATATTGATAATGCATACTCCTTTTAAAATAAAAAATAAATTAAAGTCTTAGGTTCTTTTATTTAAATTAGAATATAATTAAGCTATTTAAGGCTAGTTAAAATATAATTAATAAAAACACGTGTAAATGGTGAAAAATTAAATATTCGTTGGTATGCCTACGTTATTAAGTGACTAGTAGCGAAACTCATTTCATACTGATTGGCCTCTGTGTAAAGAGTTGCCTCCTCTCATAAATAAATCACTTTTCAATCCCCTTCCATTAGAATAATTCAACTTAAGCTGCTTAATTAAACATTGTATAGAAAATTTGAAACAGGAGAAACCCGAAAAAGTAATTAGTTTTAAACTTAGGAAAGTAAAGAGTATAACAGATTGTCCTCACAAGAATAAGAAGCATTATGCAAAGAATATGTGTTCTGACTGTTACTCCAGAAAGATAAAATAAAACAAAGTAGCAACTTGTGGTCATCCGGAGAAAGAAGTGTTTTCAAGAAATATGTGTCTATAGTGCTACACAAAAGCATACAGAGCATCTAAGAAAAACAATTGAGTGTTTAGTTTATAGAAAAATATTTATTTATATGAATTTTCTCTTAAATGACTAATAAATATTTAGTTAAGTCTTAATAATAAGCAACTAAATAACTTAATTAAGTTCTTGAAAAGAAAAGGGCTGAATGTAATAGCTAAATAGCTACTTAGGATTATTTTTACTAATAATTTAACTTTAATTTAACTTTAAAGTTAATTTGATATTTTAACTGTCTCTTTTATGAAAAACATTTAAAGAAGTTTTAAAAAATAGGCAAGTATTATAATAACTTTACATTAAGAGACTTAAAATATGTGCACTAGTTCTTAAAAGAAGATGTGTAGTTTCTTTAAAAAGCTTGGATTATTATATTAAAAAAGGAAAATAACTTTTAAAGCTGAAATAGTTAGTAGATAGAGATATTTTATAATTGGTTAATTTATATGATAATTAATTAGTTGCTTATTAATTAAGTAGCTTCAATTTAAACTGTAGCATGAACTGTTTTATTCAATTATTTTAGTAGAAATAAAGGATAGGAAGAAAAAAAATTAAATAGTAAAGAATAATTTAATTTGGAAAACTTAAAACATTTTATAATACTTTATCTTCATAAAATAAATCAATTAATAATTTTTAAAGCTTGATATAATTATTTTAAATAAGTAACTAAGAAGGTAACTATAAGTGTTTTACTAGAAGTAAAAGATTTAAGTTATACATAAAGAAGAAAAAGTCAACTAAAAATTCCTAAAATTAGTTTCTGATTGAACTATATGAGTCCTTAAAAGAAAAAAGATAAGAAAATATTATTTTAATTTTAAAGAGATTTATCATTTTCTAAATAACTTCATCTATCTACTTCAAACTCTTTCAATGCTTTTTTTAAATTTTTTTGATAAGCCAAAAAAATGTAAAGCAAATTGCCTCCTTATTCTTAATAAGAGTATAAATTAATTATAAGGTTATTTTTAAGAGAAGCTAATAAAATCTTAATGAATTATATAAATATAATAATAACCCTTAAAATAATATTTGCTTAACCATTAATATCATATGTTTAATTACACTTAGACTTTATTACGAAGCATAGCACATTAATATACCATGTACTTATTTATCTTATCTTGCTTGGCATATCTAAGTAAAGTAATGAGTTAACTGTAAGGCTAATTTTATAAAAGCTTAATTAATTTTAGCTTTGAATATATTTAGTACTTTTGCAAGATATTCTAATTAAGGAAATTGGAGGGAGGTATTCTTATATAGTTCATTCATTTTATGATTAGACCTTTGTTTCACTCTTTTATCGTAATTAAACTAGCTAAATCAAGCTTGGCTTACACATTTTGCTTACTTTAATTGGGATTTTTTAGATATTTAAAAGGTTAGAAGAGATGAATTTAAGTTGATAATTTGAGATAATAGGTTTACTAAATTAACTACTAGAAGACTAATAAATCCTCTATATTAAAGGTTAGCATTTGAAAAGAGAAACTAAATTAAATAAAATACTTTACTTAGTTACTTTATATCCTAGTTTTAATTCAAAATGGTTATTTACATTGTAAGCAATAAAAAGAGGATAATTATACAACTAAGTTCATTTAATACTGTTTCTTTACCTTTTTCTAATTATATAGGATATATTTCAGTATAATATTCTAGGTTCTGTAGTTCTTATTTCAATATAATATCTTATCTTATTATTAAATCTAATAATCATCTAGAAAAAACCTAATTATAGCTTAAAATCAGATAAAATCCATATATTACCTAATTTTTATAAAGCTATTGAAGAAAAGTTCTAAAAGAGAAGGGTATAAAAACGAAATTCATTTATAATCCTAAAAAATTTTTAAAGAATTCAAGAGAAAACTTGATTATAAGAACAATTTTATGAAGATAATAAATTCTAAATAATTCCCCTTAATGTAAGATAAAAAAAGTTTGAAAATGTAGAAAAAAGTATGACTAATGATATATCAGTGTTCTTTTAATTAATGTATAGAGTCTCTTGATTAATTTTCATTCAAAGGATAAGGTGAAAATTAAGTCTCACTTTTATCGCGATTCTATTTAAATACAGAAAATATTTATTTAGAATCTGAGCTTTCAATAATGGAATCCGAAAACTTTGAGAAAGATAGAGATTAGTATTTACCTACACGACTCAAAGGCAAATAATAAAAGTTATATAGCTTAGCTTAATTTTCAATAAAAATAGAAAAATGTTCATAATAAATTCAAATTATGAAGTGAAAAATAGGAAATATAATTTTTAAATTAAGTAGTTAGTTCAAAATAAAAGAGTCTTTACATTTTAAAAGACCTTCCGTTTTATTAAATGATTTAAAATATTTTAATTATTGATTTCTTTAGCATTAAGAGCATTATTATAAATTTAAATTACTAGAATAAAAAGAATTTTATACTCAAACATCTTAATCTAAATTAAGATATTCTAAACATTTTATTTGCATTTTATGTTTCTAACTATTTTATAAGTTCTTAAATAGTTCTAGAATAAGTTTAATTTATAAAAAAGTTGTTTTGATAAAGCTAAAGAAAAATAAACAAAGGAAGAAGGCTAAAAGAGAATTAATAATTCCAAAACTAAAATGAAAAATCGTAACAATTCAATAAGATAATTAAGAGAATAACAGAAAATTTGATTTTATAACTTTTTCTAAGTTTATTTTTATAATTTTTACTTATAAAAAATAATTTAAATCCTCCTTTGTCAAAAGTTTTGCACAAGTGTTATTTCTTAAGTTTGAATTAAAATTAAATTCCCTTTATAAATAAAGTTTTATTATAATCTTATTATTGACTTTCTTCATATTATTAATCTTTTTATTTAAGTATTATAATAACTAAGTTATTTATAATAGATCTCTTAATTTTATTATTTTAAAGAGTTCTTTATAAATTATTTTTCTAACTATTCTAATAAATTATTATTAATAGCCTTTTATTCCCTTATAAGTTTTAAAATTAATATTAAAAAATCTAAACTTTTAGTTTTGTTATATAAAGACGCTGCTAACTATAATTTAAGATTTTTATTATTGCTATTGTTATTTATTAATCTAAACTACTTTTAGTTGTCTCTTTGTTAAATAGAAGCTTAACTAGTATATTTTTATATATTTTCTCAGTTTACTAGTAAAGCTATAAATCTTCTATTAGTTTTTCCCTTTATCAAAATCTTTCTATTCAGTCGATAAGCACCATAATAAGCATTTTTACTCTTTCTAATAGAATAGCAAGCGAAGAATTTGTATCTGATTGCTAAGTTTTTTTAAAGTTATTTCTTTTATTAAGTTCTCCTATTTAAACATTTTCATTCTTAGATAAGATATAAATAATATAACTATTTTACCTTTATTTCAAAAGAGAAAAAATAAGTGAAATGCTAAGCTTTTAGATTGCTTCAAATATAATATTTAAGTGGAAAACAATTACTTAGTAGGAGCATGAAAATAATAAAAGATTGATAACTTGTGAAAGACTAAAGAAACTTCATTTAATTGATAAATAATTTAAATAGTTTTGTTAGTTATGGTAGATATATAATTATATTTTTAGAAACATCATTATATTGGTGAGCCAATCTTAAAATTCCTAAATTAAATAAATAAATCTCAGGTAAAAATTCTCAAATCCAAGCTTTGAAGGTCTTCTCTAATTGACTTTTCTAAAATTTTCTAAATCTAAATTAATTTGAGAAATAGTGCTTAATTTTCCTTTCTTTTGAATCTACTAATTCTGAAAGGTTTTAGCCTCACAAGCAGGAATAGCTTTGTATTTTTAAATTTTTTAGTTAAATAAAGAACATTAAAATAAAAGCTCTCATAGACTCTTGTTAAATTTTATAAATTCTCTCAAATTCTTTAGCTAGATAGTCCTAAAGTTATTTCATTGCCTCTATTTTAGTATTTTTCAATCTCTATTAGGTAATTTCTATCATTAGAAGCTTAATTAATTATGGTTTCTGAATTCAGATGCTAATTCTTATATATGTCGCTCTAATCATTCCTAATCATCACTTTGAACTTATTTTCTTTAGAGGAAAATTATTTAAAGTTAGTTGTGTATATTACTATCTTTGGTGCAACGAATGTATTGATATTCATAACTTTCGAAATTACCATAAAAATAGAACTCAACTAGCTAATAAATCTTATAAACTCTTGGATAGAGAAAGAGTAATATTTAAAATATTTCTTATATCAGCTTCTGCTTAAGCTTAACTAGAACTATTTTAATGTATTGCACAAAGAGAAATGTATGCTATTTAGTTTTCTATTATCTTATTTTCAAAGTCTATTAATTATCTTGCTCAATAGGATTATGTATGATCAACATGAATCTATAATCAAATTTGGTCAAAATTTCTTTTTATAGTCAACTTAAAATATCTTAATTTGGTAACTAATTCACAGAATAAACAGCAAGTTACTACTATTTACCTTAAATAAGAGATTCTACTTGTATGCTTGCAGGATTTTATTTAAATTTTATTTGATTTTAAGGAAATAAATAAATGCAGCAATAATTAAAGCTAGAAGCTTGTGTAGGTAACTTTAGCTAAGCTTTAAAAGCTTATTAAAAAAAGGTATATAGAATAGAACTTTGTGAGAATTTAGCGGAAGGAGGAACAACTCCTTCACACGGAACTATTTGGTATACTAAATAGATGTGCCCTGATTTGAAGATAGCAGTAATGATAAGACCTAGAGGAGGAAATTTTGTTTATGATAAAGATGAAATAGAAATAATGAAATTGGATATCAATATATGTAAGTAACTATAAGTTGATTCAGTTGTATTTGCAGTTTTGAACTAATACAATACGTTAAACCTTGAGGTATTATAAGAGTTGGTTAACTTATCAAAGCCTATGTAAACAGTATTCCATATGGCTTTTGATGAGCTAGAAAATTAGTTCGAAGCGTTGGAGCAAATAATAAAATTAGGGTTTGACAGAATTTTAACAAGAGGAGCGAGTAAAACTGCAATTAAAGGAAAGGATAGGATAAAAGAGTTAGTGGAAAAGGCAAATGGAAGAATAACAATTATGCCAGGTGCAGGCGTAAATTAGGAAAATTTTGAATCCTTAGCAGAATATACAGGTGCTAAAGAACTCCATGGAACTAAAATAGTTGGAAGTCTGTCTTAAAATAGTACATTTTATTTATAATCCTTTCATTTTTCTTAGGTATATTTGCTAATTACATTCTGAACGCTATTCTAGTTAACAGAATCAAAAATAGAATCTCAATTGAAAATTTATTTATCTTTATTTCTTAAGAATTTTACACTTGGAATACGATTTAAGTCTAGAAACATTTTAGCAAACCATCTAATGCTTGAGTAGACTGATACTTCTGAGGAATTATTCAGATATATTTCTTTATCTTTCTTATAATTTTATGTTAAAATTTAGTTTCTTATATAAAATAAGTTTGGGTAAAATGTATTTAGTTGAATAAAATTGTTTTTGATTTATAATGAATATCTTAATGGTTGTATTAAAGAAAGATTCTATCTATTATAATTAATTTCTAATATTTACCTATCTTTAATTTAAGTTAATTTATTTTATTTTATGCTTTTGTATTTTATTAGCTTTGTTGCAAATTCACTGTATTATTATATTTTTATTATATATCTCTATATATCTTTCATCTTCTTATCATTTATATTAATTAGGAACGAAATACTTATAAAAATAAGTGATTTTAAAATAAAGTTAATAGAATGCGAATGGTCATTATCTTTATTCATAGTCCACTTCCAAAGAAAAAATATAAAGAAGTGCCTTTATTTAGAGTTATTTTATTAATTCTTAATAGGGATGACTTAAGGAATTAATTTTAATAGAAGACTTAGTATAAAAATAATTAAGTTTAATAAGAGAAAATCAGCTTATTTCTTAGGTTATAGTTAAAGAAAACAATAAATGAAATAAATTCTCTAACTATAATGATATAATGGTTGGATCTATTTATGTGTAAAGCAATTTTAATTAATAATTAAATTTATTTATTAACTATATACACTTTTAATTTCTTTATTTTTTAAATAAAATAAATAAAGTTTCAATTTTAGATATGTTTTCTTATAGTCTCCTTTACTATTATGAGTTCTAAACATATTCATACCTATAATGATAAGACAGCTTATAATTGAAGACTTTATAATTATTATATAAGTATCCTACTAGTAAATTTCATTAATAAATATCCTTCAAATAATAAATATATTTAGTAAGTTATTTATCTATTTACTAATATTTAATTTAGGTATCTTTTAATTATTATTAAGATTCTTCAAGATAAATACTAAGTACTACACTTAAAAGATGCTTAATTATAAAATTTATTAAGCTAGCTTTAACTATTTAATTTACTTGTATACTAGAAATGCTTAATTAAATAGGTATGTAGAAATAATTTACTTTAATGCTTATCCTCTTTAAAGTTCTATCAAATGTTAGCTACTATAAGATACAATTTTATTTATTTATTGTCCTTACAAACTTAGATAATAGCGATTAAAATCTGCTAAAGTTTTCTTTAACTAATAAAGGGTATCTAGATAGTTAAACTTAAACACTTCCTTTTTGATTTCAAAATAAAGATATATGATTTAGTCTTTTTTCTAATAATTATATAAGCATACCTTTTAGTTGGAACTTGGATAGATAATTCTAGGTTTTGTTAATCTTGATGTAAATATCTAATTATTAAGACTTAACTTTATAAATCTGAAATTTATTATCCTATCTCACAGTATACATTTAAACATACTTCTAGTTTAGCTAAGCTTTAATTACTAGCCTAAGTGTAGAAAGTTCAGATAAAATAACTAATATAATCCTTCTTATTATTTCTTTCTGTGCTTCTACTATTTATTAAATAGCTTAATTCCTTTTGTATTTTATTGGTTTGACTATATTAAAGGTAGTTCTTCTTTAAAGGATGAATTAGATAATTAAGAAAGGAAATATAGTTATTGCTTAATTAGAAATAAGAATTTAGCTAAATGAAATAAATTTAGCTTTTGATAGTAATAAATATAAAAGCAACTCTAATAAAGCTAATTAATATAGCAATAAGCTAACACATTTCTAATCTACTTTTATTTATATCTTTAGTTTGCTAAAGCTAATATTTTAAAATCTTGCTATTTAGTATACATTTGCAGATTTTAATTTATGCTTAGAGAGAATTATTTCTTTATGTTCTATTTTATTTGCATTACTTAAATTATTTCTAAGCAGTTCTTAGAATAAATTGACTTATAACTAATTTAATGCTAAATGAGAATTTCCTTGCTAAATAATGTTTAATAAATTATTTAAATTTACTATTTTTATAACTTAGTTAGCCATTAAATATAGAGAAGCACTGATTTAAGTAGTTCATTATCATAGATAATGTCAATTATACCTATTTTCCTTCTCTTTATATAATCTAGAACATTTACTTAGGAATTGTATTTTATATTTAAGCTTTCATAAGTTAAGTTACTTAATGTTTATCCTAATTTCCTCTCTATTAAATAAAATTGAATCATCCAATAAATAAAGATTAACTATCTATAGTTATTATTACTAAGTCTTAAAATAACTTCCAATTTATATGGATAAATTAATTATACTTGTAACAATCTACTTATCCTAACTTATAAGGCTAGATGGATTATCTGTTAAATACCATTTAAAAAATAGTTTATATATTAGAATGTATATACTTACAAATAAGCTTAAATTAGGATTTTATTTTTATGCTACTTCCTTAAATTCCTTTATTAGTTTCCAAAGATAAAAATAAATAATTTTTATTGCTTCCAACCAAATTTAAGAATGATACTCTGTTATAACTAAAATTAATAATAAATGTATTTAAACAATCTTAAAGATAATACCCTTTATTCATAAATAAGATAGTTATTACTAATTTAAAATTTACTTTTAAGGCTCATTAATTTACTTTAGATGCATACTAATTCAAGTTTATATTAAGTTTCTTCTCAAGCATTTAGTTTATGGATTCATGCAACTTATATCTGTGCAATAACCTAATTAAATTATTAATTGACAGACTCTCTCTTGCTTTATTCAATCAAATAAAGCAAAAATATATTTAGCTTTAATACTCTCTATTTATTTATTTTGACTAGATGAAGTTTGCTAAAAAGACTTTAAACTTGATATTTATAAGTATAGGATATACAATTAATCTTATAGATTCAAATATAAAGATATCAAAGCTTTAATTAGATTGACTAGCTTAATTAAACAGTTAATGATAATTCCTTATAAAATGTTCTTAAGTTTTAATAGAGACTTTTAGAGATTTAATTGATTCTCATTAATATCCTTTAACCTACTAAAATTAATGTTAATTCTTATATAATAATAGAAATATTCATTTAACTTGAAAAGCATCAACTAGTTCAATTAAATTAAGCAACAAGCTAAAGTTATAAGCTAATAAATCATTAAAATCAATATAACAAATAGTTCAATGAAAGTATTCCTTATAACCATATAGTTGTATGTAGTCTATATTCAACTCATCTTTATACTTATATCCACTCTATAACTAAATCACCCAAATATTCATTTTATAGTACCCATTAAGTAAATAACTAGACTAATTACCAGAGATACCTTAGATTCTTTACCTTATTTTATTTTTATTTTTCTATAATATAAAACTTCTATGGCATGGAAAGAGATTTATCAAATAGTGAATAGGTAAGTACTTAGACTTAATCAAATAAATTATATAACAGATTTTTCTCATCATACTAGAAAGGCTTAGCTAAGAATTTTGCTTTGATAAAGAAATCAAAATACCTTTCTGTCTTCATCCAGAGAAAACATTTAATTATGTTGCTTACACACACTTGTAGAGAGTTAAAGCCAAAAAATAAGAATTATAGCATTATTTAAAAAAGCCCTAGTAATTATATTTAGATGATAGAACATTAAGCATATTAAAGCTTAATAAATCCTTCTTAATTACAGTGATAACACGTGTTGTAATCCTAAAATAATAAAAAGAGTTTTATCTTTTAGGATACTTATTAAAAGGATTTTAACACTAAAGTATTTACATGCTACTAGTAGTTTGATAATATTTGATCTTTTATTATTTAAGAATTTATTAAAGTATAAATTGACTAAAAGAGCTATTAATCTTCATTTAAGTTAACAAAACACTTAAGAAATTAATAAATAACCTATATAAGCATGTCTAACTTTATAATGCAAGAGTATAAATCAATTATACAAGCAAAATATAGTAAAATAAGAATAATTTAGAGCTACAAATATAATCAAATTTAAGAAAGATAAGTCTAAAATCTATCGATGTCTTATACTTTGTAGAACTACCATTTATAACTAAATTTAAACTGTTTAATTATAATTTTCAATCAAACTTTCAACTAATTCAAGTTAAATACAAACCTATTTAAACCTCTTAAAGACTAAATTTTATAATAACACGTGTAAATGGTGAAAACTTTAATATTCGTTGGCATGCCCACGTTACTTGGTGACCAGTAGAGAAATTCTTTTAAAATAGATTGGCCTTTGTGCAAAGAATTACCTCCTCTCGTTAAAAAGCCATTCTTTAGTTCCCCTTCATAAAAGTTTTTTAAGCAAAACTATTTAAGTGATAAATCTATTTGCCAAGAGAGTTAGAACCAGGAAAAGACACAGAAATGCTTTAAGGTAAGGAAAGTAAAATGGATAACAAACTGCCCTCACAAGAATAAGAAGCACTACGCTAAGAATATGTGTGCAGATTGCTACGCTAAAAAGACAAAAGAAAACAAAAAAACAGTTTGTGGTCATACAGAGAGAGTAGTATTTGCAAAAAATATGTGCCTTTCATGTTACACGAAGGCATATAGAGCATCTAAAAAAGGGAGAAGTATATCTTGATTATAGCTAAACATTTATTTAATTATATGGACTTTCATAGCCAAACTTAATTAAACATTTTTTAAGTTACCTAAAACTAAGAATACACTAAATTTTTAAATTAGAGACAGAAAAGTTGAATCTATAAAGATAGAGGGTATAATTATAGTTATTAAATATTAGGTTAATGATTTATCTAAACTTTATTATTTTAAAGAGAAAACCATAATTATAGCTTGGTTACTAAGTTGATAAGATCTTTAGATAAGATAATTATAATTTCTGATCTTTAAGTATAATGAAGCATTATTATATCTTGATACTAAAGATAAAAAATCTGTTATTATTTTAAGAGAGAACAGGTAGATTTCTCTCTAGATAGCTATATAATTGTGATGTGTTGTATGATAATTAGCAAAAATATAAAAATATGCTAGAGATTAAATCAAATTTTGTCTGAATCATAAAATACAATTATATTATACAAATAAATAACTTAATAGGCCTAATTAAAGACATAAGTAGAAATAAAAACTAAAGAAGGAAATAGAGTGACAAGTAGAATTATAAAAATGAATAATAGATATAACACTCTTTCTAGTTTTTTTATTTAAATTCCTAAAATTATCTTAAAATCTAAAAATATAGCAACTAAATTTAAAATTATTAATCTAATTAAATCTGGATTTATTTTAATATACTAAGGTATCTTAAATTATTTACTAAATAAATTTATACAAATAAAAGCATCTAATTATCACTTCAATGAATAACAAATTCTAAAAGAATAATAAAAATCGGATCTTAGTTTGGTTAATTTAGGTTTAAGGTTATTTAATTAATAGTTTTGTTTTTATATTTTTTTAAATTTATTAATTAAATAAAATAGTTGACTAGCAATGCATTTCTCTAAATGTTTATACAATAAAACTTTTTATTAGTCTACTAGAAATAATAATTAAATATATCCTTTCTGTTTCATTATTATAAGGATAAAGGTTTATATTAAATTTGTATATACTTTATTGATTTAATTTGCTTAATGTATATAAATAAGATAAATAAGTAATTTACATTTCTTAGTAAGCAAATAAGTTAAGGAAGATAATAATGCTTCATTGTATAAAAGGAATAATTATTTATATTTCAGACTTACTCTAGTAAGATGCTTTAAGCAGATGTGCTTATGCTATTATTTTCTTATTAGATGCTAGTATCTTCGAATAGTTCTCCTTATTTAGTTTTAGTAATTTGGATAGTTGAATGATTTAAATTTTTAGGTATCTAAATAAAGGTATTAAGAAAGGACCAAATAGAAGTTAATCTATAATGTATATAACCCTTTACTAATAGAATATTACAACTACTAAAACTTTAGAAATTAGATAATTTAAGCTACTTACATTAAATATGCAACTTTATTTATTTGCTAAACGTATGATCTAGCTATATTTACCTATTATCTACTAATTAGGTTAGTCTTATACAGAATCTTGCTAAATATCTCTAATTTATAAATAGCAAAATAATGTATCTTTCAATTAAAAGGATTAAAGAACTTTATTTAAACTTCCTTAATAGTAGCTTGGGAAATTAATTGTCTAATGTATAGCTTCGTTATTATATTTAGCTTCATTATCTATTTTACACTCGTCTAACTGGAATTTAAATTTAAATATTAAATACAAATAAAAGCTGCAACAAGAGTAGAAAGCATCTTAAAATTAAGAATCTGCCATTTGGATCCTAGTCAAAGAAGCTCTTCATTATAGCCTAGTGAGAATGATACTTAGAAGACTAAAATGTAATTTAAAAATTAAATATTCTACTTAAAAAAAGCTAAACAGGGGTTCAATTAATCTAATCGAAGGTAAATTTCTTGGTTAGAAGACTAAGAGTAATAAGGTTCATTAAACCATCTAAAATAAAGAACTTAAATTATCAGTTACAAAAGAGTTCCAAAAGATTCGTAATGTGATGTAGCAAAGTATTGAAAGATGATAATTCTTACCAATTTTAGTATCTTTAGAGATCAAATCAGAAAAAAATATTAAAATTACCTAACTAGATGAGTATTTCAAATCAAATGCTAGTGAATGTTAAAAAATAAACAGTGAATTTTCTAATATCTTTGCTACTATGCTAATAAAAAGAAAAAGGAACTAATATTTGTTATTTAAATCTATAACAAACTTAAAGAAATGTAGGTAAAATTAGGATATATCTTATAAATTTAAATTAAACCATTATAAAATATCTAAAATTAAAAGCCATATGACAAAGATAATTTTTGACTTAATACTAAAATAAAATAATTAAAAATATTCATAAAAAGAGAACTGCTTAGCTAAGAATAATTTCAATAGACTGTAAAATAAATGAAAATTAATTATATATTATGCAAAAAATATTTAAGTACTCTATGATTATCTAAGCAATAATATAAGAAAAATAAGTATTGATTGAAAAAATTAAGCTTTCCATTTAAAAGTGGTTTGAATAAAAAGTCATAAAATAAAAATAATTAAAATGAATAATCAAATAGAGTTTTCAAAAGATGTTTAGATATCTAAGCTTCTAATTTAGGAACATTTTATACTATAAATATTTATACACCTTTAATAGATATTTTCTTCATTAAAATAATTTACAGCGAAAGAAAAGAAAAGATGAACTCAATCAGTACTGAAATATATTCTACTTTAATCTAAAGAACTTAATGAGATGAAATAAATAAAAATAAAAATATATCATATAGATTTTTAAGAAAACACATTGAAATTAAATTAGATCTTTATATTTTTTAAACTCTAGAGGAAAAAAATATGAAAATAACCAATATTTTGTATAAATTCACAGCTATATATGATTATATACGTTTAAATCTACTATATAGCAACAAATTTTATTAAGAAAGTTTTGATTTATCTATAAAATTTTATAAATGGTTTTGCAAAAAGTATTTGTAGTATAACAGAGTTATTTTATCCAGAGAATCTAAGTTTGCTTTAATTATTTATTTGAACTTTAAAAATAAATTTTCTTCTTGCTTATAAAAATTAAATAGAATCATATAGATAAAATCTATATGATACATAATAATCAATTTCTTAACAATAGAAAGCTAATAAAATATTTAATAATACCTTATTTAAAAAGATAAAAGGCTAATCAAATAAATAATTACTTGCATAGATTCTAAATCAAGATTCTAGTTATTTTTAGTAGATTTCCTATATTTCCTTTTATATCAATTTACTCTTTTCTATAATAATCAAGATATTTAGATTACTAAGATACCGAGAACAGCTAAATAACTTCGTATTGTGATAATTACAGTATAATAATTTAGCTATTTTTAATATAAAAATTTCTTTTAAGAAACTTGAACTTATAAGATTTATATTAAAGGATTTTAGTTCTACCTAGCATTTAAAAATTTAAAAATTCATAGTATGCTTTTATGAACAAAGAGAAGTATCATCTTCTAATTAAAAGCTTACTAAGTAGAGAAATAAAAATCTTATATCCAAATATTTTATAAACCTCTTTAATAATAAAACTTTAACTTATATAATCTTTTTAAATATTGCTATAAAAAGGAGTTTCTTTATAGCTTCTTAGATATAATTAAATAAGAATTTAAATACATACAAAATTATTATGTTTTGTATAATTATCTAAGGATTATAGTAAACTAATAACAATCTAAAGATAATTATTGATTTAAATGAGTTATTATCTAAAGGTATGCATAATTTATTAGCCTTAATAAATCATTTAATGCAATTATTACTATTTATTATTTCTATTCAATCCTTTATCACTTTGTACTTATAATTACACGTGCAATACATGCTAACTTCATATTTATATGAATATCATTTTCCTAGTTCAACCCAACAAAAATTAGTTTGATAGTGACTGGCCATTAATTAAAGTACTCCATTCGTTAATAGAAGTATTTTAGATTCTATAAAAAGAATTAACCATAATTGTAAAGATAGTGGGAGCTGAGAATGACCTTCGTGATAACACTTTCTGGTTTTATGGCTAGAAACAAGTTCCTTTCCTGTCGCTGAGAAAGTCCCTGGTCAGAGTCATTTTCTGAAGGGAACACTGTCTTTGAGATTATCCGCTCTTGGTAGGGGCTTGAAGCCTGGTTGCTCATAGCGATGGAGCTCCCTAGCAGCTGTGCCTGGAGCACAACAGGATATCCCCATTATTCCATAAAAAGAGAGCGTCGGGTTGTGCAATCGGAAAGGAGTTTCCGGTCCAAAACTTTTTTAGTTGAAATTAATTAATTAATTAAATAAAAAGAATTAAGCTTATTAAATATTATCAAGCAAACTATGGACAAAGTAAGAAAAAGGTCAAATAGTGAATAAAAAAGTACTTTCAAACTAAGAAGAGTAATCAGACTGCCCTCGCAAGAATAAGAAAACCATGATAAGAATATGTGCTCTGACTTATACTAAAGAAAAATTAAATTAAATTAAGTACCAAACTGTTTCCATCCAGAAAAGCAGTTTTTGCAAAAAAGATGTGCCTTTAGTGTTATACTAAGGCATACAGAGAGTCAAAGAAGAAAGTATGAAGAACAAAATATTTTAAGCATTCTATTTGCATAAACTATAAAGAGGAGTATTCATACAAATTAAATGTTGATTCATATTAAAAAAATAAGTGTATTTAAGCTTTAAGGAATAAAAGCAGGTTTGACATTTCTAGATAGAAGTGTATATTGATAAACTTAGTGTAATAATAAAATTTTTTATTTCTTAAGTCTAAAGTATAAATTGACTGTCTATAGAAGTTTTTAATATCTGAAATAAAAAGTCTTTATTATCACTATTTTACATTATTAAATGGAGTTTAGTATCAAGTAGATAATTAGCTTATATGTTTAAAAAAATATTTATGAAAAGCAGACACTACTTAAATAATACTTTTCACTTCAATGAAAAATTTCTTAGACTTATACTTTATTATTTTAGCTAGAGATACAAATATAAAAAAGTATGTTCCTTTTAAAATAAGAAATGTATTAAAGATTTTAGTTTATTTAAAGTATGATTGAAATTAAGTTGTTTAAGGCTAGTTAAAATATAATTAATAAAAACACCTGTAAATAGTGAAAACTTTGATATTCGTTGGTATGCCTACGTTACTAAGCGACAAGTAGCAAAACTCCTTTGAGATTGATTGATCTCTGAGCAAAGAATTACCTCCTTTATTAAATAAATCGTTTTTCAATCCTCTTCCACTAGATTAGTTCAATTTAAGCTGTTTAATTAACCATTGTATAGATAGTTAGAAACAGACAAAATCTAAGCAATCAAATAGTTTTAAGCTCAGGAAAGTAAAGCCGATAGCAGATTGTCCTCACAAGAATAAGAAGCATTAAGCTAAGAATATGTGCTCAAATTGCTATTCTAAATTGTTAAGTAGTCAACAAAGTACCCATCTGCGGTCATCCAGAGAAAGAAGTGTTTTCGCGGAATATGTGTCTTTAGTGCTACACAAAAGCATAGAGAGCATCTAAGAAAAAGAATTGAATGTTATTTATAGCTAAACAATTATTTATTTAGATTTTCTTTTTACTAAAGATAGATTTAATATTTTAAAAACTAAGTAAAAATTAATAAACAACCAAATAACTTAACTAGTAATTTTATAATTGTAATTACTGAGTATAATAGTTTAATAGCTGTATTAGGATTATTTTTACTAATAATTTAACTTTAAATTCTCTTTAATTATTTAATTGTCTCTTTATTGAAATACCTTCTTATAACTTTCTAAGTATTAATAAAAATATAAGAGAGTTACATAGTACAAAAGATATTAATAATCAGTAGACTAGTTACTAAAAGAATATCAGTAGTTATTTACAAAAGCTTAATGCTAAATAATAAGCTAAAGAAAAATATACCATTTTACAGTTGAAATAGTTAGTAAATAGATATAATACTTTTTAGTATTTCATAACTAGGATGATTTTAAAATAATTGATTAAAGATTGATAAATTAATTTATTTAGCAATAAATAAATAAAAAATAAATAAAGTTTATTATATATTATAAAATTA
>CAMPDV010002433.1:0-68897 GCA_946699065.1 Loxodes magnus
GCATCTAATTTAAGAAAATTTCGCACTTCTTTTTCATTTAATCAATAAAAAATCAATTGGAGGTGTTTATAAGAACTTTAAAAAATTTATTTTTAGAAATATATTTTTAAGTTGTAAATTTAAATTGTTATTAAATCATTCTCTTTTCTCCAATTTCACATACTTCAGAATCTATTCGTCTATTAAATTAAATAACTTCAAGTCTCTTGGATCTTCTCTTTCGTTATTAAGAACTTAACTACAAAACTCTATTACTTTATCTAGTTCATTGTAAACTTAACTATTCTCGAACTTAAAGTCTTTATTCGGCTTTAAAGAAGGATTCAATGTAAACTCGAAGTTACCTTACGATTTTATCTCACTTAGTCTAATTTTAGGTTTAGAAATATAATTAAAAACTGTTAACTAATCTTCATTGAAGATTATAGTTTTCAGTTTCTCAAGTTCTATCAACTTTTTTACTAAAAAATCAGCTTACAAATAATCTTGAATTGTATCGTTGGCTTTTTCTAAGAGTAAGAGCTTTTTCTGTTTTTTATTTAAAAATAAAGGTTAGTTCTTTTTGAAGAGACTAAGAAATTTATAAAAGTAGAACTAGAAAAAGTTAACTTTGAAATGATCTTCCTTTTTTACTTTTTATTAAAAGTATCGACTCTTTTATTCACTAGACATGCGAAGCTTTATTTAACTCTTAGATGTTTATAAAGGTTCTAAATTCTTAGAAGAATCAATATTTTCTTTATCTTAAATATTACTTTCGTTTAAAGTAGTTGAAAGAACATCCATTTCTTGTTAAGAAATAACTTTTTAACATGAAATAGATTTTTAATTCGATTTATTTTAGTCTTTCGTATTATCTTCATTTATAAGATTTTAATTTTAACATTTCATATTACTAACAATTTATGTCTTGTCAATTAAATCACTCTTAGACTCAATGGCTTTAATTTACTTATTTTTCAAATAATTACTAATGAACTCCCGAATTCCAATTTCTTATTCTTAAATGTCGTTTTATTCTTCTTTTGTAAATTAATTTTAATTATTTTCAGGAGCAATTTAAGATAATTTACTTTTAGTTTCCTTTTTGCGTTCCTTTTTCCAATCTTACTCTTTTTAAGAGATTTAGATCACTTTAGATTAACTCTCAGATTCTTTCTCACTATTATTAATTTAAGTTTGTTGATTCTAGGTATTTTAATTCAGTTTATTTTTTGCTTTTAAGGTTTAATCTATACTTTCTTAGAGATCTTCGAATTCAAAGATATCATTTATAAAGTTATATGTGAAAGCATATTTAGAGTATATTATTACAAGAGCTTGACTTAAAAGTATTATTATGTTAAGCACACCTCCTATTTAAGAAGCTACATCTTGAACCTTTTTATATCTTCTCTTATACTAAAGTATACTATCAGAAGAAAACATATCAAGAAAAAAAATGTAAGAACTCTTTTATTTTTAGTTTGAAACAGCCTCTGTTTAGGTTTTTTCAATTAAGACATCTTTAATCATTTATTAATTCTCCAGTAAAACTCCATCATCTGTTATTATTTCTAAAGATTTGAATAAAATAGAAGCATATTTGATCTGATATAAGTCTAGAGTTCAATAATACGTGTTAAGTATGTTCTATATTGGATTTTCGTAATTAGTAACATCAACTATTTTATCAGAGAAGTAAATACTTAAATATAGTTAATTAGCAATCATTCCCTCAATTTATTCTATTGGAGCACATATTATTTCTGAATCTGTTTCGTTTTTACACACTTTAACTTATATTCATATGCTGCTCATGTTGATTTCAGTTCATCATCCTCCTATTTCAAAGGATTTTAAATCGAAGCATGTGGATAGTTAATAATTTGGATAAGGTTAGTGGAATTAGTCTTCGAAACCTTTGAAGAAACTTTCGTTACATTAAGTTGTTGGAATCATATTACTAAAAGAGCCCGAAATATTAACTATAGTATATCCAGCTTCTATTGTAAAAAAGGAAGGAGGAATTTTAATAGTATCATTTTCATTAGTAAATGCAAAAGCGAAGGTGTAATTATTCATTCCAATTCATTATCAAGGACGTTTGTCTTATTTAATCGTTTAAGTAATGATATTTGGATTAGTTTTGAGTATCATATCTTATCCCATATTTATGAAAGATAGTATAAAGAGAATATAAGTAAAGATGGACAAAATAATTCCTAAGAGTGAATGAAATCCTTTTTATCTTTTGTATGAGAAATTAATAAGCATTGGATAAATATCAAAGAAATTAATAGGTCCATTCATTTTATTTTATTAATTTATTAATTTATTAATTAAATATTTTTATTTAAACTTAATTTAAAATACTTAATTTTAAATAAAAATAACTATAAAATTATTTTACAAAGGCATTTAATTTTCTTTAAAAATGTTTTATTCCTTTTATAGACAGAAGATAAATTTGCTGATTGACAAGTCTTATTTTATTTGAATCCAACATTACAAATGACATTCGGGGTTAAATATTTCCGCCAATTTTCACATTACTAAGTAATCAATTTGACTTATGATTTCGATAAGAATTAGTTATTTGTAAAAATAGAAGCTTTTAATATTTTTAATTTTTTAATTTTTTTATATAATAATACTTCTAATTTAAATTTTAAATATTCAGAGATCTTTGAGGAATTTCAAACTCGTGACCTCAGGACCAATTATTTGAATTAATCAGAATCAATCCCCTTGCTACTCCTCTACCGTCTTTCTTGCATGTTTTATCGTTTATCCTTTGGGCATTTATAGAACTGGCTAAAAAATAATTTTTTTTTATTAAACGTAAATTTTTTTTCTTAATTTCTGCTTTATCCACCTATATTAATTAATTTTCTATAGTTTTAAATCAAATCAGTATTTATGATTCTGTTTCCACAAACTTATCATTTTATTTTAGGAATCTTGGTCTTTTTATTCTAAATCTGAAATTGTGTTGGTTGGTTTCTTGAATCATATCCATTGGAGAGATTTTTTTAATAAAACACAGCTAACCATTGGGAGTAAGCTTCAGAACCTGCTTCATCTGGAATCCTGAAGCTAAACTTAATGAGCGAACATATTTTACTACTGAGACTATTTTGTTGAAGACACTATTTTGTTCCTGACATAAGTCTCCATGAAACTCTCTTACCATTTCAAGATATCTGCAATCTAAGTCTTGTAGGTTTCTGTTTTCGATTCTGAGCCTTTTTATTTCCTCTTTAAACTCTGAAAATCTATCAGAATTTAAGCCTGTTCCTCTTGATACTGCGACATAGTGAATTCTCTTACAGCAATTGCTTCTTACAACTCCAGCACTTTTCTTTGTTCTTCGTTGATCAGTGTGATTTGAGTTGCTTTTTAGCTTTCTATACCCATCTTTTGTATTATTAGAAGCGTTTCTTAGATCTGTTGCTGTTCGTATTGTCTACTCGTTCCTTATTTCTTGATTTCTTCAGGAGATGCATAGAAATTTTTTTTAATATTTTTACCATTTTTATTAAATATTTATTTGTTTTTATTTATTTATTTTAAATTTATGATTTTTTTAAAATTTATTAATTTATTAATTCATTTATTTTTTAATATTTTTTCTTTTCTTTACATTTTTTTAATTTAATTTAAATTTATTTTAATATTTTAATTTATTTATTTTTTATAAAATTATAGAAAATATTTACATTACAAATGATTTTAGTTTCATATAATTTATAATTAATGTTCTTGATTTGTTTAATAATAATTAAAAATTTCTCACTTTTTTCATAGGAATTAAAATTGTAAATATCATTCTTTTAAAATAACTTCGTATTTAATAGCTTTTTATCTTTCCATTTTTGTTTTTATTGTAGTTATATTTACTTTAAGTTAAGTAATTTTTTTTAATATATATTAATACATTTAAATTAGAGACTTTTATAATTTCGATATTTTTAAAGAATGCATACTTAAAATTATAGAATGCAATATTTAAGTTTCATTAATTTATAAGGCATAAGTATTTTAATTTAATAAAAAGTATTAAATTAATTAAATTAATTCTTAGAACTTATATATTTGTTAAGTTTTAATTTGGCTAATTTCTTATTTCTATAAAAGTCTAAATTATTTTAATTAAATATACTATTTATCTTTTAACAATTTAGATCTAATTAATTTAACTTTTTATTTATATCACTATATTTTTAAATTTACATTTTAGACTATTAAAAATAAATAACTTAAACACTCTAACTAATTTATTATTTAAAGTATCATAAATTGCTTTGCTTACGTTGCTTAGTTTAACCAAAAATATAAAAAATTAATATAATTAAAATTAGTAATAATAGTTATATTTTATCTTGCTAAATATCTATTTATAAATGCTAACTATTCTTATTTTTAGGTTTAATTATAATTAATTTATGCTTATTATATTAATTTAAATAATTTAAGAGTCTATATAATTAAATATTTTCTAAAGACTTAAAATTATCTCATTCTTATTTTATCAATATTTTTCCATAAATATAACTAAGTATTATTTTCTAAAATATATAGAAATATCATTAGATAGATATAAATTAAAAAAATAAAGTTATTTTAAATAAAAAGATACTTTACTTTCTTAGAAATAAATAGTTTACTTTCTTACTTTCTAATAATATATAATTTATAATTTTATTTAAACTTATTAGTTTTATTATAGTTTTTATTATAAAAGTAAATAAATTAAAAATTTTATTTTACTATTAGTTATATCTTATTAAAAGCATAATACTTAAAACTTATATTAATTAAGGAATATTTTTTATTTTATCTCTATTTTTGCTTAAAAGCAAAATAACTGTTTTTATCAAATATAATTACTTTATAATATCTATAATTATTATTCTGTTTAATAACTTAGTTCAGTAGAAATATATTAAAACCATATTTATACTTTCTAATATAAATCTTAATTAAAAAAATGAAAATTGTGCGGTAAAAACGGAATAGTTGATTTGCTTTTCTAGAAACTAAAATAGAAAAGCCAAAAGAAAGGCGGGCAAATAAAAATAAAAGTAGATTACTAAATCAGAATCCAGTTCTTCTTCCAAAGATAATGTGATGGTTGGAATATAATAAGTAGAAGAATAAAAAAATGACCCATATTAAAAACTCTAAAATTAAGTTGAGCAAATGAAAAAATAAATTTCCTGATACGAAGAAACCATATATAACCAAAGCATATAAATAAGAGAACTTATGATAGTATTGATTTTCAGGATAATGAATTAACAATCTTAAGAAAATAACTAATATAAAATCAATTAATAACAGAAGAATAATTATGAAGATAATCTTAATCAAATTTACCCAATAATCAAATAATGAAATTAGAAAAAACTCCAACTTAAATAAAAAAAGAAGAAATCTCATAAATGGAAATTTAAGATCAGAATATAATAAAAAGATTAGAAAAGATAGAAAACAAGATATTTTAAAAAAATTAATCGAGATAAGAATTTAAACAATGAGAATACTGCAAATCAAGTTTTATTTATTAAGGAAATGCATAACCTGGAAAAAACTTAACGAAAAAGAACAAAACAGAACACGAACTTAAAAAAAATATTTGAATTACATCAAAAGGAATTTATAAGAGAAAAAATATTTGCTAGATAGACGGAGAATCAACAGTGGCTACCTACCACTTAATCAAGAAGGTCGTGGTATCTATCCTCGTTAAGAAAATGGCAGCAAGTACCTGGTTGAAATCCTAGAGAATGGTAAACTCTTTTTTACATTTAGTTTATAATTAATTAATATGAATCTTAATCTCTTTTTAAATGTAGAAATCTATTTATTTTATTTAATTTAGATTTAGAATTACTAAAATATAAATTTTAGGTTTTCTCTCATCTTAAAATATTCACTATTTATAAAATATTCTATTTTTAGATTTCAATAATTTTATATAAATATATATAAATAAAAGAGTAGTTAATAATAAATAAATAAGAAAAGAGAGTGCGTTGCACCTTAATGGCGCGCAGTTCTTTAATAAAGATTTTTAAAATAAATTCTTTTTTCTGAAGTCTTCTACAGTGCTAGCATTCCTTTATGAGTCTTGTCTTCAATAGGGCCGAGATCAGAATGCTCTCTTAGTATCTAACATCTTTCTTCGGTCCGATTATTCGGCCTTGTTAAGAAATTGGAGTTTATGCACATGGAGATTCATTCAATACTCATGATAGTCCTTGCTTTAAGAAAAGCTGATAACTAGGAAATCACCTATGCACAAATTAAAGGGCAATTTAGTGTAAACTTCATGGTGAAAGCTTAGATATCCTAAAATGTTTTATATTAGTTTTTTAACATTATCAAGAGTAGTTAAAATATTAATATTTAATAAAATAATAACTTTAGCAGAAAATAAAAAAATAAGCATTTTACTTTTATTTTATGAAAAATACATTTATTAGTTATTAAAGAAAGCTTATACGAAACTTTATATTACTAAAAATATTTAAATAGAATTATTATAATTTTTAAATATTAAGTATTAGAAACTATGTAAAACTCTAATCTTTATTAAATTAAATATTTGTAGCCTGTATATTATATGCATCATATTTAATTTGATTATTAATTATTTTCAAAATTTTAAATAAAATTTTATTTTATTTTATTAAAATAAATAACTTAATGTAAGGATTAAAAAACACATTTATTTATAAAATTATAAAAAATATAGCTTTCATTTGAAGTCAATTTAATTACTGCGATTATTCCTTTTTAAAGATTTCATATTAATCCATTGCAAATAAAATTTAATTTAAATTTAATTACTGAATGTTTTAATATGCTGAAGAATAAACTTAAATATAAAAAACTAAATATATAAAAATAATTAAATAATTAGATTAAAGAGTTAATATAAATATAATAATAATTCATTAATTTAAATAAATGTTAGACTCTTAGCTTTAAATATATTAAATATTTTATTATAAAATAGAAATTTCTCATCGTATCACGTATTTTTTCCTTAAATACTCCCTAGAATGTAATTAATAACTTTATAAATACATTTAGATCTTCGATTCTTCATCTATTAATTGCTTCAGTTCTTCTTTACTTAACTTATTCTCAATCTGTTAAACTTTGTAATCGTGGGAAAACAAATATTCCTAAGAGTGGTAGTAATAGCATATATTTCTAAGATTCTTGATTTCTTCTTTCTATTCCTTTTTCAGTTATTTTTGTTGCTCAACTTCCATCATCACTAAAGGTCATTCATAAATCCTCTAATTTTCTTTCTTTTAATTTAGAAGCTTCAAGATTTAAAAAATCAAAAATTTAAATAAGCAAGTAACTTGAAATTTATATATTTTATAGATTTATATAATTTAACTGCTAAGCTCAAACTTAAAAAATTAAAGTTTCTCCATAACTTTCTCTTACTTAAAAATTGCAAAAAAAATAATAATATTTTTTAAACTTAACTTGCAGCAAAATTAATAATCTTACTCTTTCTTGTAGTAAAAACTAAATTTAGGTTTTAGCATAATAAAAATAAATAATAAGATAATTACTTAATTTTATTAAATGTTAATATTTAAATAAGATAATTAATTAACTGCTCTTTAATTTTAAATACTTTATTATTTAAATTTTATTGATAAGTAGAATAATCTTTTAAATTAGTTTCAAAAATATTTTAGGATTAAAAATAATTAAAAATATCCATTAAATAGCTAAAATTATAACTTTTATTTATTTTATCTAAAATAAATTAAAATGTTTCATCTTTTTAGTTATATTCATCTTAAAATATTTTAGTAAGCATATTAATGAATTTCTGTTTTATTTAAAATGATAGAAAAATATGATATATATAATCTAAAATTTGAGAATTATAAATTAAATAGGCTATTCAAATACGATTTATCCTTTAAAAAATATTCTAAAATAATTATTATTCCTTAATTTAGATATGTTAAAATTTCTCTAATATTATAATTGTAAATTTTATTGCTACTAACAAAATAAATTTTTAATTTACTAACTTAAAAATAAAAGTTATAACTAAAACATTTATTAAAAAATATTAAATATCATTAATAATTGAAATTATATATATAAAGTTAGATTATTTCTATAATAATGCCTTTTTATATGAAACATTAAATTTTAATATATATTTATTGTAATTTCTATTTGGTAATTAAATTATATCAATTTGTATATGAAAAATATTTATTTATAAGCTCTAAAATTTGTTTTGCTTATATTTAATCACTTATAAAAGTTTGGTAGTTTTGCCACATTGGAAGCCCTTCTTAGATCTATACTCATGTTGGATAGTTTTTTGTAATTATTTTTCCTCCGTTCCCGTTAGTCTTTATATTCCTGTATATTGCTGAAACTTCATTTCTCAGATAATATCTGTCCATGTTTTGCCCTAAAATTTTATTTTCTACTTTCTTATTCTAGTCCAAGCGCTTCCCATAAAACCTCATAGACAGATTGCAAAAGAGATGTTAACCTCTGTAGAATTTTAGATTTTTTCCTTATTTTATTCCTTTCGCGACGTGTCTTCTCAGCCTCTATCTATCATCAGTAATCTATTTATTAAGAGAAGAATCTCTTACAGTTTTAGTAGAGTTTTCATCCAGTAGCATTTTCGAAGAATTATTTTTTGGATTGATTTACTAGCTATTACTAAAATCTGAGTTTGATAAGGAGATTTCTTGAATATCAGGAGCAACGATTTATAGTTCCTTAAACGACTGCTCTTATTCTATTGAGTTTTAGAAGTTAGAATTCCATTCTTCTTGAACTATAGGTCGATAATTTACTCTATTTTATTTTCTTTGAGCTTCATACCTCTTCTCCCTTTTTCGTCAAGTTAGTAGTTAAAAATGATTTTTGTAGGCCTGACATTTTTTTATAATAAATGAAAAGAAAAATAACTTAAAATTAAAATTTGCATAATATTAATAAAATTAAAAAAGCTTAATTTAAAATAGTATAAATTTTAAGATTTAGTTTATTTATATTCTTAACTAAACCAACTATTACTAGCAAAAAAACTTTAGATTTTAAAATAAAATATTTTAAAGGTAAATTTCTTAAAGCTATTTAAAGTTTATAATTAATAACTTAAATAAAAATCTTAGGTTAAGTATAAAACTCTATTAAATTTAAATTAAAAAATAAGAAAATTAAAGTATAGCAAAATACTATTTATTTTAAAATTAAAAGAGATTTAAATCAAAAGGATAATAATTAAATATAGAAGAAAGAAAAATTAAATTATTATATTTTCTTTGTATATATCCTAAATATTGCAATAGCGTCTTTTCGGATTTACTTTCAAGGAAAATGCCTAATTTTAATATATTTAACTCTGACAAAGAAAAAATGGAAAGAGGTAAAAAATTGGGAATTTTAAACGAAATATAAGTAAAAAAACATGAAAATTTTAAATTGCATATGTATGAAAAAGTGAGAAAAAATTATTTTATTGCTTTAAATAAAATAAAAAAATTAATTTATACATTAAATGAAGTTAGCAGAATGAGATAATATTAAAAAACTTTTCTTTAAAATAAGAATGGAAACATTGCAAACTTATAATTTTAAAATATGATTAATTTTTATAGAATTAAAACTGAATCAAATCATTTACGTTTAAGCCATGAGATGTAATCAGCAAAAATACACACTTTTCTATCGTCATTATTAAAATTGAAAAATTATAAAAATAAATAAATTTAAAATAAATCCAATAATTATCTGAAAAAATGATTTAAAATTTTTTAAATGAAAATACTTCTTATATTTAAAGAGATTTTTAACTAATTTTTATTTTTAAATTAATTTAAATAAAAAAATTTAATAATAAATCTATAAAATAAAATGAATGGACTTATTAATTTCTTTGATATTTATCCAACGCTTATTAGTTTCTCATACAAAAGATAAAAAGGATTTCATTCACTCCTAGGAATTATTTTGTCCATCTTTACTTATATTCTCTTTATACTATCTTTCATAAATATGGGATAAGACATGATCCTCAAAACTAATCCAAGTATAATTACTTAAACAATTAAATAAGATAAACGCACTTGGTAATGAATCGGAAAAAATAATTACACTTTTGCTTTCGCATTCGCAAATACTACCAATAATATTATAGTTCCTCCTTCTTTCTTTACAATAGAAGTTGGATATACAATATCTAATTATTTGGGTACCTTTAGTGACACGATTCCTACGGTTTAATGCAACGAAAGTTTCTTCAAAGGTTTCGAAGATTAATTTCATAAATCTTTTGTAAATTATAAAATATCAACATGTTTTGATCTAAAGTCTTTTGAAATAGGAGGATGATGAACTGAAACCAACATGAGTACCATATGAATACAAATTTCAACGTGTAAAAACGAAACAGATTCAGAAATAATATGTGCTCCAATAGAATAAATTGAGTAACTGATTGCAAAAAAACTATTTTTAAGTATTTACTTCTCTGATAAAATAGTTGATGTCACTAATTACGAAAATCCAATAAAAGCCATACTTAACACGTATTATTGATCTCTAGATTTATATCAGCCTAAATATACTTCTATTTTATTCAAACCTTTAGAAATAATAACAGATGATGGATTTTTACTGGAGAACTAATAAACAATTAAAGATGTCTTAATTGAAAAAACCTAAGTAGAGACTATTTCAAATTAAAATTTACAAGTTCCTTTTATCTTTTTTCTTGAAATGTTTTCTTCTGATAACATACTTTAATATAAGAGAAGATATAAAAAGGTTCAAGATGTAGCTTCTTAAATAGGAGGTGTGCTTAACATAATAATACTTTTAAGTTAAATTATTGTAATAATATACTCTAAATATGCTTTCACATATAACTTTATAAATGACATCTTTGAATTCGAAGATCTCTAAGAAAACATAGATTAAACCTTAAAAGCAAAAAATCCTCTAAATAAAAATACAAAAAAGCACCAAACTTAAATCAATAATAGTGAGAAAGAATCTAAGAGTTATTCTAAAGTAGTTTAAATCTCTTAAAAAGAGTAAGATTGGAAAAAGGAACGCAAAAAGGAAACTAAAAGTAAATTATCTTAAATTTCTTCTGAAAATAATTAAAATTAATTTATAAAAGAAGAATAAAATGACATTTAAGAATAAGAAATTGGAATTCGGGAATTCATTAATAATTATTTGAGAAATAAGTAAATTTAGGCTATTGAGTCTAAGAGTGACTTAATTGACAAGATTTAAACTGTTAGTAATATGAAAAGTTAAAATTAAAGTCCTATAAACGAAGTAAAACCAAAAAACTAAAATAAATCAAACTAAAAATCTATTTAATGTTAAAAATTTATTTCTTAACAAGAAATGGAAAATCTTTCAACTACTTTAAGGGAAAATAATCTTTAAGATAAAGAAGAACATATTCAGGAATCTTAAGATAAAGAAAATATTGATTCTTCTAAGAATATAGAACCTTTATAAACATCTAAGAGTTAAATAAAACTTCGCATGTCTAGTGAATAAAAGAGTTAATACTTTTAATAAAAAGTAAAAAAGGAAGATTATTTTAAAATTAACTTTTTCTAATTCTACTTTTACAAATTTCTTAATCTTTTCAAAAAGAACTAACTTTTATTTTTAAATAAAAACCAGAAAAAGCTTTTACTCTTAGAAAAAGCTAATGATACAATTCAAGATTATTTATAAGCTGATTTTTTTAGTAAAAAAGTTGATAGAACTTGAGAAACTGAAAACTATAATCTTCAATGAAGATTAGTTAACAGTTTTTAATTATATTTCTAAACCTAAAATAAAACTAGGTGAGATAAAATCGTAAGATAACTTCGCATTTACGCTGACTCCTTCAATAGATTTAAAGAAAAACTTTAAATTCGAGAATAGTTAAGTTTACAAGGAACTAGATAAAGTAATAAAGTTTTGTAGTGAAGTACTTAATAACGAAAGAGAAGATCCAAGAGACTTGAAGTTATTTAATTTAATAGACGAATAGATTCTGAAGTATGTGGAATCGGAGAGAAGATAATGATTTAATACAATTTAAATTAAACATTAAAAATATATTTCTAAAAATAATTTTTTTAAAGTTCTTATAAACACCTCCAATTGATTTTTTACTGATTAAATGAAAAAGAAGTGCGAAATTTTCTTAAATTAGATGCTAAAATACGGAATTTTTATTTTCTAACTTTATAGTTTTGATTATATAAAAAATGGATTAAACCACTTCTAAAGGAAAACATTAAACAGCCTTAAAACTGAATTACTAAAAGTAGATATAACTGCTCTCGAAGAATCAAATCCTAAAATCTTAAGGCTTGGAATTGAATAAAAAATTAGGACTTTATTATAAACAGCAGTGAAGACAAAATTTAACTAATATAAAAGGAATTGGCGATAAATTAGAAACCTAAGAGGTAAAGGTAAAACAAATAGAAGAGAGACTTAGCTAGTTTACCTTATATACACAATCAATAATTTAACAAAATTGTAGTAATGAAAACCCTAAGGATAATTAGTAATAGTAAAAACCAGTTTACACATATAAGCAGAGAAATATTTTAATATGTTGGATTCTAAAAGAGGAAAGGACATCTGGTATGAGAACGCTAATAGCTTAAAAAAAGATAATAGAAAAGTTTTATCTAAAAATAATTCTAAAAATGATAATGATTATAGAAGAAAACTGCATTATGAAATGGAATTACATGATTCAATTACAGAAGCAAATAAAATAATAATAAAGAAAATGATAAAATGAGTTATCATGATATAAAGTTATGTAAGCTTAAACAACAAAAATGAATAAAAAAAAAAAACTAAAAACAAGTTATTATAAAAAACTTGCAAGATTTAAAATTAAATAAGCTGTTATAAGCAATTTATCACAATCAAGAAGAGATTAAAGAAGTAAAAATACTTTTGAGCTGAAGAAAGTTATTTTAAATAATTTGAATATAAACTAAAGCATTTAAAGAAGAAAATAATTACCAAAGTCTATGCTTTCTTTATCTGATACTACTAATAAATTAGAATAATAGAGCATGAATAATATTAATATCAATTAAAATAATTTGCCATAATTTTTTTATTTAAAATGTAATAGTTTTAAAAAATTTCAACTTAGCAATCAGAAAATTTCAATTAAGAAATATTAGTAAAAGTTAAATATTGTTATTATCTCAAATTAAGAAGATTATATTAAAACCATGCTAAACTTCGATCTTTTTGATTTGCTTGTGAATTTCTTTAAATAAATTTTTTTAAATATTTGTTTAAAAAATGACTGATAGAAATCATAGAATTAAAAATATTTAAATTAAAAAAGAAATTATTTCTCTAACTATATTCTTGTTTATATTTTATAAAAGTTGGTTACTTTTGTTTCTACTGTCTAAATCATTAAAATTATTAAATTGTATGAAAACATTAGAATTAAAAATATAAATAATTTAATACGATAAAAGACATTATTTTTAATAACGATATAAGATAGTTAATCAATTTCATTATTTATTTAACCTAGTGATTTTTTTTTATAATTTGCATAGTTGATTTATTCAATTGCTGGATAACTAATATTAACTTCTACATCTTTATATTCAAACAATTATCATTTAAAATTATTTTACTTGCTTATTTGAATTTTTCTCAATTTTTAATATTATATTTTATTCCTTTTTAGTGATATTTTTTTACTTTTAATGTAAAATAATATTTTTTAATTAACTTTGATCATTTATTCTAATTTCTTTTTAATACTTCCAGTTATCATTTAAAATTACAATTTATTTCAATATAATTTGCTGCTAAATTTTTAAATTTATAGTTATCATTTATTATCTTTTTTCTTTAAATTAATTTATCTTAATTTATATTTTCTTTGTAGTTTACAGGAAATTGATCGTTATATAATTGATTATCTGTAAGTTGTGTTTTGTTTTCTTCCTCTTTTGAAAGAAAAATATAATTTCAGTATATTTTGTTCCATTTTTTCAATTATAAATGAAATGATTCAACTTAAATTATATTATTTTATTTAAACTTTCTTTTGTTTTTTATACTTAAATATATCTTATAATATGCTGATCTAAAATAAAGTAATGTTCATTCTCAAAGATTTAATTGTAAAATATTAGAATTTTTATTATTATGTTAAGTAAAATCTGAATCTTCTTTCAGTTTCAAATCTTAAATGAATGTAATCTCTTATAATGACAACTTATACAAATAGATTCAATAGTATAGTAAATCTTTGCTTTATTAGTTAAAACAAAAAGCTAAATTTTTATCCTCTTGTCTCTTTACCTTTCTTATTTCTATATAGCAAATTATTCCATTTTGTAATAACAAACTATAACTACTTTACATCAATAAAAGTTAAAAGTTACTTTTAATTTAGCTAATTTATGTTTAAAGGTTTATTAGATGCATATTTAAAATAAACTTCAATTCTACTTTTATTTAGTTTTTTAGATAATTAATTAAACTAAATAGAATTTAGAAGTGAATGACAATCTCTCTGCTATTATATGATCTCTATTTTTTATACCTATCTTTTGCTAATTATTATGGCAATATTAATTAAAAAAGGGAAGATAAACATTAATCGTGCAATATGGGAATATAGAGTATACGTAGAAGACAGAGAAAGAATTAAATGATGGCAACATTACAGTATTTAAAGACATGATTTGATGAAATTTAGCAGGATTATCCAACTACCTGAGAAACAATAAAAATAGAAAAAAAGAAATTTGCTTCATATTTAGAATAAGAACGAGATGTAATTTTAGCTAGGATTGCTTAAAATAAGTCACCTAGTTGGGGCAAGCCAATGTTTTTTCTGCAATTATGCTAGAACAAATGAAAGACATATAATGGAAAAATGTTCAGAATACAAAGAAGGAAGATATATATGTATCTGAATCTAAAAGCAATAAGAGTAGAGAAATAAAGAAAAAAAAATGATATAATATGAGGTACTGCCAATTTTGAGAAATTAATTGGAAAATAAGAAGAGTAAAAACAATCTAAAGCTGACTTGATAGTTAAAGATTATACCAAATATATACTAGAAAAGGAAAAGGGGACACAAAAAAATTAAAATGTAATGAAAAAAAGAAATAGAAAAATAATATAGAGTAGAAAAGGATATTTTTTATGAGTTTATAAAAGATTATTAAGAAGAAAATAATTAAAAACGAAAATTAGCAAGATATATAGAGAAAATAAAGAAATTTACAATAAAAAACTAATAGAGTGTGGATTATTAGAAGACGGAAGAGCAAAAGATAATATAGAGGAAAATGACGAAAATATGTAATTACAAAGAAAATAATTCTATTACCTGAAAAAATACTTTAAAAAATTGGACATATATCGAAGTATGAAAAGAACTACGTACCACAAGGTGTTACACGCTCTATAATAAAATTTATTTATTTATTGCAAAATTTGTGAAATTTGTACTAAGATATAAAGCACAATGGATAAAAAATAACTTTAATACTAAATTTCTAATATAAAAGTTAATTTAAAATATATTATACTACTATTATTTATCTCTCAACAAGCATATGCTAGCATTATTAATTTATTAAATTATTTGTCTATATAAATTATTTTTAATGAGAGTTATTATATTTTTTATTTAAATAACTGTCTTAATTTTTCAAACTCTCTTAGATATTAAAATTAAGAGTCTATTTACATAAATAAATTTTTAAACCAATTGTCTTTACTATTTTTTAATTAAGTTTTGTTTCATTCTTTTTATAGCTATTTTTTATCTAAATTATTTAATATAAATTAAAATTATTGCTTGATAAATAGAAGTTTAAATTAGTTCATTCATATTATAAATTTATACCTGAAGTATAATAAGATTAAAATTATTATTTATTGTTAATAGAATTCCTCCAAAGAAGCAATAGACCTCTATCATCTAATACCTGAAAAATAAGAACAATAATCTAACTTAATTAAATAAAAATTCTAATAAGATAAAGGAGAATAATAATAATAATATATTAATGTGACGTCACCTTTATTTGGTTTACCACGAATTAGAGTTTTTAGAGGTTAGTATTAATCAATAGGTTTCGATTTCGTTTTCTTCTGGATCATAAATTCTTATAAATTGCTTGTTTTTTCCTTTTTTTAAGCCTGGTAATAAATGCCATATTGTGGTTTCTCAAATTTTCTCATATATCCATAATTTTTGGAGTTTCTTAATAAGACTAGAATCTTTTTTCTAATTCAGATTTCTGTTTGGTGGGCAATAATTCTTAAATAAATTTTAAATTCCTCTTTCTGTTTTTTACTATTATTTTTCCTTAAGTCTATCACACATATTTACCTAATGGCCAAATTTTTTGCAGAATCAACATAATATTTTTATTTTCTAATATTAGAAGTATAAGGAATTATTTTGCTCTTTTAACATAGTATCCAATCGTTAGTTAAGGTTAACATACTCCAGTAAACTGATACTCTGGTCCAAATTTTATCTTAAATACCATTTGATTAGATTAATCTACCTTTCCATCTCCTAGGAAATAGTCTATTAGTTAATAACTTGATTAGTATTCTGATAATTTCTTTTGCATTGAATAATATAAAATATACAATAAGAATTAAAATAATGAGGATTAAAATTTGAGCAATTATAAAAGAAACTAGATTAATTAATATAAAATCTAAATCTTTATCTATAGAGAAAGCCAATCATTATATTTAATATCAAATAGGATTAAAACTAGAAGAAATTTATTAATAATCAATAAAATTCCTCAAATTTTTTAATTTTCTTAATTCTATTATTAAATAAAAGACTGTAGGAAAACCAAAATTTCTAATAGGAAATTATTTAAAAACCATCGGATAGCAAGGATGTATACCTATGGAAATAGAGAAAAACGAAGTATAACAAGGTTTAAGAAGAAAAATCTGTTACTAATTATGCTAAAAGTAACATCATTACAAAAGGTGTTAAAGAAATAAACAATTTATAACAAAAAAAGTAGGTAACTTTGAATGATTTATTTGCAATATGACCAACAAAAACCGGATTAATTTATAAGAAGAAGTTCTACAATTCAAGATTAGATTTATCAAAAATAGTTTTTTCAAGCGATAGGACTGCATTCAATAAAATAATATTCGAAAGAATTATAGCGGACAAATTAAATCCTGCTCAATCCTTTAGTTTAGGAAAATGTAGATACAAGATTTGGTGGTTTTTAAGGCTCACTCCAGAAAATATAAACTTAATTTTATTTATTTAGCTAGAAAATATTTTAATTAAACTATTATAAAAAAGAAAATGTACAAATTATGAATCATTTTGATATTAAACAATTTATAACTAACAACTAAAAAAAATAACAAGGATATTATTAATCGATATCAAAGGTTCAACATAGTAAATTTATAAACGCAAAAATATTTTTTATTGAAAATACCTCAATAGAATACTTTGCTAAATAAATAGAAAATATAAGAAATAGCAATAAAATATTAAATCTAAAAATCTTAACTTCAAGCAAATGTAAAATATTAAATAACATTTAAAATTCTTATTATAAAAGTAAAAGATAAATTTAGTAAATTACAAATAAGCTAATTAGTTTTAAACTTAATTAAAAATTGTAGTCGAAGAAAATTATAGTATTATAAAACTATTGTATTTTAACTTTTATCAAGTCTGAAAAATTTTTAATGAGATTAAAAGAGATAAAAATAGATAATAATAATCTTCATAAAAAATAAAAAATAATTAGAGAATTTATAAATGAAAGCCTTATAGAAATTAAAATTAAATAATTGGTAAAGAATATTAATTCTTATTTGCAAAATCCTATAAATAAATAATATAAAGCTTAAACTTATTAAATATTTCCAAATACTAAAAATTATCATATAATTAGTTATAAATTTATTGTGATAAAAGCTTATTTACTTACATCTATTAAATAGTTATTAATTTTAAATTTTTAGTTTTAGAAAACTATAAAATTTATATGTGATAAGTAAGACTAATTATGGTATAATTATTTATATTATGTTCATAAATCATCTAAGCAATACAAGGAAATTTTTGTACAGAAACTGAGATTTTATACATTTAAAGCTTCATTTAAAGCAAAGATAAATAGTTATTTAATGATTAATGAGATATGAATAAATATATAAATTATTAATTAAAGAAGTTTATAGGAATATTTACTTTGTTAAATAGGTTTAAAAATTACATTTTTTATTATTAAGTAATAAAATTACATAAAACTAGAATCTTTTAAGATTAATTAAATAGTTATAATATATAAACTATATATATCATAATTTTCATTTGCTTATTTAATTCAATTTTCGATAATTCAAATTTAATAACTATTCTTTAATAAATTTTAGATTTCATTAAAAAATTTCTTATTGTAAGGATTAAAAAATTCATTTTGGTATAAAATTATAAAAATTATAGCATTCATTTAAATCACTTGAACATTGCGGTTCTTCCTTTTTAATTTTTTCATATTAATTATTTAAGATAAAATTAAATTAAATTTTAACAGCAAAGTAATTTAATATACTGAAGAATTAATTTCCACGAAAAAATTATAAATATCCAAAATTAAAGAAACACAAATTAAAAGGAAAAAGGATATGTATATTAATTTTAGAAAATGTAATCTATATAGATTCATTAGTAAATGATCGAATCTATAATAAAGATATTTCCTTTTTTATTTAAATAAAATCCTATTTTAATATTAATTCTTCACTAGTTTTTATAACTAAATGTGAATATTAAGTATTTTAATATCTGTTTAATGCAGATATATTAAATATAGATGAAATAATATTGTAATTTTATAATTTTTTTGAATATTTGAATTAGTAGAATCACAAATAAAAATAGCATAACATAGTTAAGATTCTTTTCCTCAGAAATATTTGAAGATAAAAATATTAGAAATAATTATATAGCTTCTAGAAATATGGACTATGAAATATAAATACGAAGCATGTACTAATTTAAGCTTTAACTGTAGAAGAGTTTATAAAACTTTCAATTACTCATCTTGCAAAATGTATGAGTATGATATAAGTAAAAAATAGACTAATTTGAAAAAGATTTAGAGAAAATTATTAATAAGGAACTTAAATAAATGTAAATGATTTAATTATCTCTAGGAGAATTTTTTAAAATAGATTAATTTTTATAATCAACGTAAACGTGAAAAAAGTAGATTGAACGATGAGAGAAGAATGGATATTTTGTATAAAAAAAAAATACTTTCTAAGTGGAATTAGTAGGCCTCAGTTAAACATTTGTACTGCTAGTGATAACCATCGAGCAAGTTAGGTATATCTCTTCCGAACTTGTCCTCTCTTCTCCGTAGTGGCATCTAGTGCAAGATTACTTGCAATGCAGTATACAACGCACCAGATTACCTACTAGTTCTTCCGACCAGGGCCGACATCATATTTTATATATAAAATAAAATAAATATATTCATATATATTACGTGAAAAGTGAATGGAACTGATCGAAGAATAAGTTGATACAGAAAAAGAAATAGGGAAAACATAACAAAATGGTATCTTTTTAAGCTTTTCTGTAAAGTATTAAAATTCTTTGATTTGGAGTAAATAAAATAAAGGTATATCACTTGATTATATTATTTTATGTTATAAATATTATTTTTACTATAAAAATAATTATGAAAAAAATGTTAGAAATGTTTTGATTAAATTGAGAAAAATATTTAAATTTATTAGCATTTAATTATTTCAAGAAAAATAAAGTTTTACAATGAAAATGATTTAATTTAAATATTCTGACTATTATATAATACATATTTTGATTATATCTACAAAATAAAAGTAATTATTTTAATATTTATTTTTTTATTTTAATTAAAGTAAAAAATGCTAATTTAAAATTATTTTAATCAAATAAAAAATTAAACAAAGTAGTTAAAAATATTTAAATTATAGATTTAATTTTTTAAATATTGTTAATTTTGTTAAGAGATTGCTTTTAAGAATTAAAACAGAATTTAAAAGATAAAATTATGATTAAATTTATATTTAGCTAAAAATTTAAATAATTCTATTGTAAAATATTAGAAACAAGTAAATAAAAAAGCATATGCAAAAACTATATGAAAAGCAAAATCTAATTACTCCAAATACTATTTCTTTCTCTTGCCTTATTATGTCTATTAAAGTTTATAATTTATTTATTTACTTAAAATTATAATTTTCTAGCCTACCATTTTTTAGTCAAAATTCAAACTAATATAAAAGTTTATAATATAAATAAATTATTATTTTACTAATCATTTCAAATATATATTAATATTAAAGAGCTAGAATTAAGCTCAATTTATTATTATTTTTTTACATATTTAAGAGCTTAATTTTGAAACCCAACCTATAAAAAAGTACTTTTACGGTGGAATATGCTAATTAAATTATTTATCTAATAAAATGCCAAAATAGAATTTAAAAAGGCTAAATTGTGTAGTAATTGCTTGATTCAAAACCAAAGATAATTTTATATATATTTATCAATAAAGATTCTTGATTAAAGAATAGATATTTACTAAAAATTCTTATATCTTTCGATTTTTGCAAAATCTTAAGCACATATAATTTACAGTTATGGAGCTACTGATTTAATATACGAATGATAACAATATAATTCTTCTACTCCATACAAAATAAACAGAAGAAAGAAGTAAAAATTGTGCTTTAGTTCTTATAATTTTGAGAAATTTGAAGGTTTGGAATTTCCAGCATTAAATCATACTAAACTTAACAAAGAATACAGGAAAAAATAATTTCCATCTTTATGTTGTACACTTAATCTTATAACTTTTAATATTATTTTTATACGTATCAATATCCAGTGGAAAACGTGCTCTGTCCATGCAGAAGTAAAAATTCATTTAAGCAGATCTTCGAATGTGTCTAATATTTGGACTCATTTAGAAATATTTCTGATAAATTTAATGGAAAAATTAAAATCTTATGATAAACTCTACATAATCTAACAGCTCAATTTTAAAAATAAACAGACTCAGACCTTTTAAATAAAATTATTTTACAAAATAATTAAATTTGATGGAAAAAACTCAAATTAATAATTCAAACTTAAAGAAGAACAACAAGAAAGTACAAGAAGCAACAGAGAAGAGTTGGAATATGAAAGAAAATACTTGAACTTTACAAAAATAATTAGAATGGACTATCTGATTTATATCAGTAACTTCATTTCATTAACATTTTTATTAAAATGGTTTCTTCTTATTAAAAGTTTAGTTAAATGAATAGTATAATTAATTTTCAAATTTATAAAAGATATTACATTAAATAAATTAAAATATTAAAAATATTTATATTTATTTAGTTAAATTTACATCATAAATACTTAAAATCAATTAAAAAAAGAAATTGGATTTATTAAGTTTCTAAATTTAAAAGTTAAATTTAAAATAAATTAAAATTCTTATTACATAGCTCAACATAGCATAATCTATTGTGACGTCACTTTTACTTGGTATATCACGTATTAGTTTATAAAAATTCTTGCAAATAATCTTAAAACTTATTGAAATCACACATTTGTTCTTTAGATAAGTATTCTTGAATAAAATATAACTGGCTGTTAATCTATTCTAACTTTGCTGTTTATATTTTTTCAATTTTAATCCTTTTTAAACATTTATTTGGCTCTTCTTTTGAGTATCTACTATTTGCTAGGTTAATTAGTCTCCATCAATATTTTTTATATATAAATTACCTTTATTTACAAAAAATCTTGGTTAGGTTTTATATATCAAAGAAATACTAGTAGTTTCTATAATTTTTCTATCTATTAATCTATTTTTGCTATTTCTTAATTTGCTTCTTATTTTTGAATTATATTAGAAGTTCTTGACTAAATTTTTGCTGTTTTACTTATTATAACTAATTATATAATTCAACATGCTAATTAAAGCCAACTCTATGATAATTTTCTTTTAGTTTTTGAGGAAATAATTTTTTATGTATACCTTTATTTTGCCTTATTTAAAATTTATTCTTTAAAATTTTATACTATTAAATCTATTTATCTCCTTAAGTTTTTCCTTAATAAAAATATTAATTGCTTAAATAAAAGTTTCCTCTGATATATAAACTATCTCAATTATACTATTTGCTACTTTTATTGTCTCCTTTTTAAAAATAGTTTATTCATTCAATAATTCAATAATTTTTTTCCTCCTGATATTATTCACTTTAAGGGCTAAAATTAAAAAAGATAACCATAAATTAATGGAAATGATCTTAAAAGAAAAAGAAGACATTGAATAAATATGATAAGCTAGAGAAGGGATCTATAAGTCTTCTGAAGCATTAAAAGAATTAGTAAAGTTAATTAAACGATAAAATTATAAAAGTTAAGGAATAAGAAATAATAAATATAAAAAGTAATAAATTCCTAAAGTGAATTTCTTTTAAAATCTAATAAGAGATTTAAAAAATAGAAAACGAACTAATCTTTAAATCATTTCACTTTACACAAAATTCAAGAAATCTTGCTGCACTGTAAATATAGAAAGTATTTAAATGGTAGCACAGTAAATTTCAAGATTTGGAGTGATAAAGTTGGATCAAAGTAAGAAATACAGTTTCAAGAATTAAAAAATAAATGTTGAAAAAAGCTTAAAGTCAAGCTTAAACAATATATTGCAATAAAAAAGACAGAATTAATAAAATGAAACAAGATTAGATTTAAATTTTTGTAATTAAGAAGTTGTAGTAGCAAAAATGGAGTATGTAACAGTTAGGAACAGATTTCGTAATCACTCAACATTTTAACTTTTTTAATTACTAACCAAAAATATATCTGTTAGGATGTGAGGATGAGGTTGTAATACTTAAAATCTAAAATTTTATTTTATTTATACTGATGTATCTTTTCTGAAAAATGAAAGTTACTCATAAAATTATTGTCTAAACCAAAAAGATTAAAAAAGAATCCTTAAAAATTCAAATTAACTTTAACTGATTTTAATAAATTTAGAAGAAAAAAATGAAATTAAAAAAAATTATTATAATATAGTATAGCTAAATCTATATATTTAAACTAAATAAATTAAAATTAAAAAAATTAGTTACATTAAAATTTTTTATAAACAAATTAAAAATAAAAATCACATATAAAGTATTTGAAATTAGATATATAAGAATTTTCTACAATATTAATATAAAACTTAATAAATAGATTAAAAATTTAAATTATGATTACCTACAAATTTAAATAATAAGCTTTAACTTGTGTTAAAAAATCTATTAATAATGATGAAAAAAATAAATTTAATAAAATTATTGATAAAATTATTGATAAAGATAAACTATTTTATAATTTAAATTATTAATTAGGAATATAAAGCTTTCTTTTAAATATTTACAAATAAATAGTAATAAATTTTAATTAAAAAAATTAAATATAAAATTTCTTAAGAATATAAAAAAGTTTATTTTTAATTTTAAATCAGTTTCAACTAGATATTTTTAAAATAAAAATAATTATAGAAACAATAAAGATAAAATAATGAAATTAAAAGATTTTAAATTAGCAAAAACGAATTTAAAATTAATCAATCAGATTTTATTTAAGATTAAATAACAAATTTTAAATAATAAATTATTTTTAGTATTAAAATTTTAAATAAGTAAATTAAATAATCATTTTATCATTCTCTTTTCTTCAATTCCACATACTTCAGAATCTGTTCGTCTATTAAATTAAATAACTTCAAGTCTATTGGATCTTCTCTTTCGTTATTAAGTACTTAACCACAAAACTCTATTACTTTGTCTAGTTCTTAATAAACTTAACCATTCTCGAACTTAAAGTTTTTATTCGGCTTTAAAGAAGGAGTCAGCGTAAATGCGAAATTATCTTAAGATTTTATCTCATCTAGTTTTATTTTAGGTTTAGAGATATAATTAAAAACTGTTAACTAATCTTCGTTGAAGATGATAACTTTCAGTTTCTCAAGTTCTATCAACTTTTTTACTAAAAAATCAGCTTACAAATAATCTTTAATTGTATCATTAGCTTTTTCTAAGAGTAAAAACTTTTTCTGCTTTTTATTTAAAAATAAAGGTTAATTCTTTTTGAAGAGACCAAGAAATTTATAAAAGTAGAATTAGAAAAAGTTAATTTTGAAATGATCTTTCTATTTTACTTTTTACTAAAAGTATTAACTCTTTTATTCACTAGACATATGAAGATTTATTTAGCTCTTAGATGTTTATAAAGGATGTATATTCTTAGAAGAATCAATATTTTCTTTATCTTAAGATTCTTAAATATATTCTTCTTTATCTTAAATATTACTTTCGTTTAAAGTATTAGAAAGAACATCCATTTCTTGTTAAGAAATTACATTTTAACATTAAATAGATTTTTATTTAAATTTCATTTATTCTTTATGATTTTTTTCATTTGTAGGGTTTTAATTTTAACTTTTAATATTACAAACAATTTATGTCTTGTCAATTAAATCACTCTTAGACTCAATAGCCTAAATTTACTTATTTTTCAAATAATTATTAATGAATTCCCGAATTCCAATTTCTTATTCTTAATTGTCATTTTATTCAACTTTTATAAATTAATTTTAATTATTTTCAGAAGAAATTTAAGATAATTTACTTTTAGTTTCCTTTTTGCGTTCCTTTTTTCAATTTTACTCTTGTTATTGAGAGATTGAAATCACTTTAGAATAACTCTCAGATTCTTTCTCAATATTATTGATTTAAGTTTGATGCTTTTTTGTATTTTTATTTAGAGGATTTTTTGCTTTTAAGGTTTAATCTAAATTTTCTTAGAATTCTTCAAATTCAAAAATGTCATTTATAAGTTATATGTGAAAGCATATTTAGAGTATATTATTACAAGAATTTAACTTAAAAGTATTATTATGTTAAGAACTCCTCCTATTTAAGAAGCTACATCTTGAACCTTTTTGTATCGTCTCTTATATTAAAGTATACTATCAGAAGAAAACAAATCAAGAAAAAAGATAAAAGGAACTTGTAAATTTTAATTTGAAATAGTTTCTACTTCGTTTTTTTCCATTAAGACATCTTTAATTATTTATTAATTCTCCATCAAAACTCCATCATCTGTTATTATTTCTAAAGGTTTGAATAAAATGGAAGCATATTTACTCTGATATAAATCTAGAGATCAATAATACGTGTTAAGTATGGCTTTTATTGGACTTTCGTAATTAGTAACATCAACTATTTTATCAGAGAAGTAAATACTTAAATATAGTTAATTAGCAATCATTTCCTCAATTTATTCTATTGGAGCACATATTATTTCTGAATCTGTTTCGTTTTTACATATTTTAACTTATATTTACATGTTTCTTATGTTGGTTTCAGTTCACCATCCTCCTATTTCAAAAGACTTTAGATCAAAACATGTTGATATTTTATAATTTACAAAAGAGTTATGAAATTAATCTTCGAAACCTTTGAAGAAACTTTCGTTGCATTAAGTTGTTGGAATTGTGTCACTAAATGAGCCCGAAGAATTAATTATATTATATCCAACTTCTTTGTAAAGAAAGAAGGAGGAACTATAATATTATTGGTAGTATTTGCGAATGCGAAAGCAAAAGTGTAATTATTTTTTCCGATTCATTACCAAGTGCGTTTATCTTATTTAATTGTTTAAGTAATTATACTTGGATTAGTTTTGAGGATCATGTCTTATCCCATATTTATGAAAGATAGTATAAAGAGAATATAAGTAAAGATGGACAAAATAATTCCTAAGAGTGAATGAAATCCTTTTTATCTTTTGTATGAGAAATTAATAAGCGTTGGATAGATATCAAAGAAATTAATAAGTCCATTCATTTTATTTTATAGATTTATTATTAAATTTTTTTATTTAAACTTAATTTAAAAATAAAAATTAGTTAAAAATCTCTTTAAATATAAGAAGTATTTTCATTTAAAAAATTTTAAATCATTTTTTCAGATAATTATTGGATTTATTTTAAAAGTTATTTATTTTTATATCTTTTCAATTTTAATAATAATGATAGATAGGAGTGTATTTTTCTGATAAAATCTCATGGCTTAAACGTGAATGACTGGATCCGGTTTTAATTCGATAGTAATTAGTCATACTTTAAAATTAGAAGTTTGCAACACTTCCGTTCTTATTTTAAAGAAAGAAATTCTTATATTATTTCATCTTTGCTAACTTAATTTAATGTATAAATGAATTTTTTTATTTTCTTTAAAGCAATAAATAATTTTTTTCTTTTTTCATGCATATAAAATTTAAAATTCTCATGCTTTTTAACTAACATTTGTTTAAAATTATTTAATTCCTTTTTGTTTTTTCAGAGTTAAATATATTAAAACGAAGCCTTGTCCTTGAAAGTAAATCCAAAAAGACGCTATTCAATACTTATAAGATATATATAGAAAATAGAATGCTTTTATTCTAAGATACAAATACTAATTTTAAAATAATATTTAATAAAATAATTTTATTTTTCTAGATTTAATTTTATTATCCTTTTATTTAAATCTCTTTTAATTTTAAAATAAGTAGTACTTGTTTATATTTTAATTTTATTCTTATTTAATTTAAACTTATTAGGGTCTTATATTTAACCTAAGATATTTATTTAAAATTATTAATTATAAACTAAAATAACTTTAAAAAAGTTACCTTATAAATATTAAAATCTAAAGTAGTTCTGTTGATAGTACTTGGTTTAGTCAAAAATATAAATTAACTAAATCTTAAAATTTATACTATTTTAAATAAAGCTTCCTTAACTTTATTAATATTATGCCAATCTTTAATTTTAAGTTTTTTTTAAATTTATTATAATAAAATATTCAGCCTACAAAGATCATTTTTAATTACTAAATCGACGAAGAAAGGGTAGGAAGGTGCAAAGCTCAAAGAAAATAAAATAGAGTAAATTCTCGTCATACAGTTCAAGGAGAATGGAACTCTTACTTCTAAAACTAAATAGGAATAAGAGTAGTCACTTAAGAAACTATAAATTGCTACTCCTGATATTCAAGAAATCTCCTTATCTAACTCCAGATTTGATTAATAGCTTGATCTTGAGTTAATTGAGATGTAACTAGAAGTACAGTTACTCAGATTTGAAATCTTGCAAAGGTAAAAGAATTTTAGGATTTAAATTATGAACTTTAATTTGCTATGATTGGTTTAAAGAGATAAGCCTAAAGATTGATTGGAAAGCCCTCTTAGCCAAAAAAACTAAATAATCTTAGAAAGAAAGTCTGGAGTAAGGAATTTACTTCCTTGCGAAACATAAAAACCTTTAACTGTATCCTTCAAAAAAAATCTAACATGAAAACTTATGGAGTTGGAATGAGGGTATTATTTAGTAGCTAAACCTTCATTAGGCTAGTAAATCATCTAAAAAAAATAATTCTTCGAAAAAGCTAGTGGATGGAAACTCCACCGAAATTGTAAGGTATTCCTCTCTTAATAAAGATATTACTGGTAGTAATTATAGGCTAAGAGGACACGTCGCGAAAGGAAGAAAAGAAGAAACAAAACTAGAAATTCTACCGAGGTTAACATCTCTTCTGCGAACTTTCTAGGAGGTTTTATGGGAAGCGCTTGAACTAGAATAGGAAAGTAGAAAATAAAATTTTAGTGCAAAGCATGGGACAGATACTATCTGAGGAATGAAGTTTCTGCAACATACAGGAATATACAGACTAACGGGAACGGAGGAAAAATCGTTGTAAAAATGATCCAACATGAATTTAGATAATAAGGGCTTCCAATGAAGCAAAATTATCTAATTTTTATAAGTGATTAAATATAAAAAAGCAAATTTGAAGTTTATAAATAAATATTTTTCATAATTTAATTATCAAAATAGAAATTACAAAAAAGAGATATTAACATTTAATGTTTTTATAAAAGGCAATATTAAAAAATTAAACATATTTTATTTATTTTTCTCAATTATTAATGATATTTAATAATTTAATTGAATAAAATGTTTTAGTTATAATTTTTATTTTTAAGTTAGTAAAATAAAAATTTATTTTTTGTTAATAGTAATATAAATAACAGTCATAATATTAGAGAAATTTTAACTTATCTAAATTAAGGAATAATTATTGTTGAATATTTAAAAAGTAAAAATCTTATTTTTGAATAACTAATCTTGCTTTATAAATCTCTAAATTTTAGATTATATATATCATAATTTTCAATCATTTTAAATAAAATAGAAATTCATTAATTTGTTTATTAAAACATTTTAAAATTAATCCTTCCAAAAGGATTTAAATCTTTAATTTATTTAGATAAAATAAATAAAAAAGTTATAATTTTAGCTTTTTAATGGATATTTTAAATTATTTTTAATCCTCAAATATTCTTTGAAACTAATTTAAAAAATTATTCTGTTTATCTATAAAATTTAAATAAATAAATAATAACCTTGATTATAGAGCGTGTAGCATCTCATTGGCGCGGATTTCTTTCCATATCTCAATATATGTCCGTTTCTTCAAGTAAGCCATCAGGTAATAGAAATTCTTCTCTTATTAGTTGAATATCTTCATCATTTTCCTCTACATTATCTCTTTTTCTTCTGTTTTCTATCTATCTTCGCTTTATTAGATCTTTATTGTAAGCTTAATTTATTTTTTCTTACATATCTTACTAATTTTCATTTCTATTTATTTTCTTCTTAATCAAGCTTTTTTACTCTCATAAAAATTATCTTTTTCTGCTCTATAGTATTTTCCTATTTCTTTTTTTCATTAAATTTTCATTTCTTTGTATCATTTTTTTCTTTTTTTCTAGTATATCTTGCATATAATCTTTTATTGTTAAGTCAACTTTAGCTATTTTTTACCCTTCTTAGGTTCTAATGAATTTTTCGAATTTGGCCGTACCTCATATTATATAAAATAGACATCCCTTATTTCTCACTCCTATTGCTCTTAAATTTCAAATACATATTTATCTTCCTTCTTTGCATTCTGAATATTTTTCTATGATATGACTATCATTTTCTCTTACATCATTACAGAAAAGGCATTGATTTGACACAACTAGATGTCTTTCTTTTAAGCAATATTAGATCCCATTACATCTCGTTCGCATTTAAAATATTTAACATATTTCTTCTTTTCTATTTTTATTGCATCTCAGGTAGTTGGGTGGTCCTACTACATATTCATCAAATCAAATCTTTCTATACTTAATGTTGCTATCATTTACTCCATTCTTTCATTCTTTCTTTCTCTATCTTCTACTTACACTCTATTTTATGAATTGTACGATTAATGTTTTTCTTCCCTTTTTAATTATTATTACCATCATCATATATCTTTGTCCTCAATTTTTAATTATAATTTTATCGCCATGAAATATTCAATTATAAATTTTTCTTCTTTACTTAGGTCAAAAATTAATCCATCTTCTGTTTTTTCTTAGTTACCTATTAATTTACCTCTTAATTTCAACGTTTTTGGTCATAGGTAACGCTTAAATTTCATAAAATATAGTTCGCGTTCTAACATCTAATTTTGCAATTAAAAAGAGGCATTTATGATTATTCGTAAAGATCTTCTCTATATTATTTCTAATTGCTCTATCATTATTTTCCTACAAATTATTCGCAATATGAGATCACTCCTGTCCCATAAATGAAAACTGAGCTTACGAAAGTTTTTATCATTATTACTGCATTATATGGTGTTAATCCCTTGTTCATTTTTATTTTTCCCGTCATTCATTTTTACATCTTTTATGCTGCCTCTAGTCAATTATTCAAATTTTTTTCGAAACTGATGTTGTCTTCTATTATATGACCTAAGACTAAAAGTTCGTTACTCTTTCAATCCTTAAATTTACCACCTCGATAGTATTTACAATATTTTCTTAGTTACTATTTTCTGCTGCTTTTCATATAATTCATTTTGTTTTATTTGCAATTTGCCCTTTTCTACCTATTAAGTTAAATTTTCGATTTCTTCCTCTAATTATTCCCATTCTCTTATTAAAGCTAAGTTATCTGCGTATTCAAAACATCCTGCATATATTTCTTATGTTCATCCCTCTTCGTTTTTATAGTCTATCGTAATTTCTAGCTTTTAATCTTCCAATCTATGGAGTCTTGCTATTATCAAGTTAAATAGTCTCGGCGACGTTATGCTTTTATGTTTTAATCTTTGATTTACTCTGTCCATAAATATATTAAGTTAGTCTCTTTTATCTTTTTTTCTTGATTAAATGTATTCTTTTCTTACTCTTTGATATTCTCTATATTTCTCGTTTTATTGATTTTCATTTATTTCAAAGCTATTTTTTACCCTTTATTTTAATTGTTTGCTGCATTTTCTGAAAATTTGATAACACTATTCTGTTGCTTCTGAGTATTAATATATCTTAAATTTTTATGTTTTAACTGTTCCACATTCCATTTAAACTTCTACTTATATCCTTTTCTTTCATCATTTATAAGTCTATGTACCGTTTAGGCTATCAATTTCTTCTTCTTAGACATTTTCTTGTATAAATCTTTCAAACCTTTGTTAGATCTCTTTTTTTAATAGTGGGTAATTTATTTTTCTATCTCTTATGGTTTTCTAATTTCTTTATCAATCTTTACCTATATTATATCGGATTTATGGTCCCCTATTACGTGTGAGCAATAAAAATCGCTGTTTATCACCTTTTCTCTCATTATTTCTTCAATTAAAAAGAAATCTATTTTATATTCATTGTTTTAGTGAACAAAAGTATCTATTTCAGTTCGGTCTAGACATATTTAATTATTCTATTCCATGAATTTTGGCTGAGTTTGCTTTCTTTATTAATAATTTCTCTATGTGCGCATTTTAATCTCCTATGATAATTATATTAAGTGCTTTTTCTATTGCTTATAGTTTAAATTTGTTCACTAAATTATAGAATGACTCATATTATTCGTTATAATTTGCAGCAGGTGCATATACTCATATTTCTGCCAGTTTTCTCATTATTTCAATGGTCATCACTCTCGCTCCTCCAAAAAGAGTCATTGGCTCACTTATTTCCATATTTCTCTAATCTCCTTACATATGTCGTTTCTAATATATAATGCTACTCATTTCCCTTTTTTGACCCCACATTTATTAAGATTTTATATCCTGCTATATTACACATATCTTTTTAGTCTTCAATCTAAATCTCTTATAATGCCATTATGTGGTTACTTTTTGGGACATGAATGAATAGTGTCTTTTTTGCATTTAAAGCTCCCTTAACATTTGCTGTTCCTATTTTTATGACTTATTCTTGATCTTCTTTTTCACCCATCCCTTCTGCTTCCTCTTCACCACTTTCTCCTTTTTATTCATCTTCCTTCTCAATCTTTCCTTCTTCTTATCTATCATTCTCTGCTTCCATATTATTTTCATTATTAATTCTTTCTCCTTTATCTATCTTTTCCTTCTTCCTATCTATTCTATTTTTCTTCTTTTGCCATTTCCTATTAATTGTTGCTGGTTAATTGTTCCTTTTTTAAAGTTTCTTAGCATAATAAATTTTAATTAAAGTTTGTTTAGCTTGCTTCTTAATTCTCACTTTTATCTTGCATTTTATTCTTTTTCTTTTTTTTGCTTCTTCTATTTCTTTTTGGTTTTTTCTTTATTTACACTTTTCCTTACATACTCCATTAAGTTATTTGTTTATTTCTTCTATTAAGGTTTAGCGTTTTTACCATCACTTATCCTATCCTTTTATCTGATTTTTTTATATTATATCTTATTATATAGTTGATTGCTTTCTATTTTATTTAATTCTTTGAATATTTCTCTGCCCCTCTACCTTACATATGTGCAATTCCATTTTGGTGAAAAATAATTCTTATTTATTCTTTTAGCATAAAATACTTTTTATTGCTTAATTTTTTAATTGTTTTATCTATTTTTCTGATTTATTCTTTTTATTTCATTCTCTTCTTTCCTTGCTTTCTCTATAATCATTTATTCTCCTTCTTCAATTATCCTCTTATTGTCTTTATTTCCTTTTAAATCTGGTTTGTTTATTGTTAATTTAACTTCTCCTTCAAGCATCTCTGATTCTCTTGTATTTAGTTCTTTCCTTTTTGCTGTTTCCACTCTTCTGCATTATTGGTCTGTGTGCCCTTTCAATTTGCATAGTCAACAAACAAAATTTACTGGGCGTTGTATTCTTGTTTTTTTCCGTTCAAATCTATTACTTCTGGTATCCTCTTTGCTTCATCTATATCCTTTAAATCTAAGTACACTACACTGCTACCTATTAGCATTGTAGTGTTTATGTATATATACTATATCTCTCCTCTAGATTTTCCATATTACTTCATTTTCTCCATTACTTCATTCATGTTTGAATATTCATTTATTATGAAGTAAATGGGTAGTTATGAATTTTAAAAAGTATTCTAATTAGTTTCTTCCTTAAATAGGCATTCTAACGTCTTAGATTGTTCATTCCCGGAATTACGCAAATTGCTAGTATCTTTCTTCATTGCTGAAGTCTAAATATATTATTCCGCTTAATTTAATAATGAATTTGGCCACTTCTTGTCCATACTCGCTCCATATTTGATTCTTAAACATTTTTATCACTTCCTAGTCTAAGGTTTTTTTCTATACTAAATCAGTGTTTTCAAGATAGTTGCTAAAATAAAATGAGACCACCATATTTGATAGATCATCATAGGCATTTTAGTAGAGTCTTTCCATTTAGTCTTAAGGGACGTTGGCTGAAATAAGTTGTTCATTCTTTTGTTAAATTATTGCTTAAGTTATGTATTTTTTACTACTTCATTCCTTTCTTATTTTATGCTCCTCCTTTTAGTGAAGTCTGTCCAATCATAGATATATTGATATAATTTTTCTGCTGAGCGTATTATTATTTGATGTTCGTTCAATTAATTAATTTGATTCTGTCTAGTCTAAGAGCCTGTGTTATGAGTCTTGTTTTCATTTGTAATAAAGAAGGTTGGGCTAATTAATGCGAAGACGTGGTAGAAGAAAGTGCATCAAGTTTTCTCTCCTACACGTGGTATAAAAACCCTTCTTAAAGCTAAGCTTTTTAATATATATAATAAAGCTATTTATAATTAAAGAGATACTTATTAATTTATCTTATTTAAATATTAGCATTTAATAAACTTAAGTGATAATCTTATTATTTATTTCTATTATGTAAAACCTAAAATTTAGTTTTTACTACTAGATAGAGTAAAGATTATTAATTTTGCTGTAAGTTAGGCATTAAAAATATTATTCATTTTTTTGAAACTTTTAAGCAAGAGAAAGCTAAGAAGAAACTTGAATTTTTGAAGTGGGAGTTAATTAGTTAAATTATAAAAATCTATAAATAATATAAATTTCAAACTGCTAGCTTATTTAACTTTTTGATTTTCTAAATCTTGATGCTTCTAAATTAAAAGATCGAAAATTACATGATTTTAAGATTGACCTTTAGAGATGATGGAAGTTGAGCAAATAGAATCTCTGAAAAAGGAATAAAAAGAAGAAATAAAGAATCTTAGAAAGATAAGCTATTACTGCCACTCTTTGGAATATTTGTTTTCGCATTTGTACAAAGTTTAATAGATTGAGAATAAGTGAAGTAAAGGAGAACTGAAGCAAGTTAATATATGAAGAATAAAAGATCTAAATATGTTTATAAAGTTATAAATTACATTCTAGGGAGTATTTAAGAAAAAGATACGTGCTACAATGAGAAATTTCCATTTTATAAGAAAATAAAATATTGTTTAAAGTTAAGAGAGCTAGATTGATTAGAATTAACTAATTAAGAATTACTAGATTTATATTAACTCTTTAATCTAATTATTTAATTATTTTTATATATTTTATTTATTCTTTTTAGTTTATTCTTCAGCATATTAAAATATTCAGCAATTAAATTTTAATTTTATTTACAATGGATTAATACGAAAACTTTAAAAAGAAATAATCAAAATACTGAAATTAATTTAAAATAAACGCTATACTTTTTATATTTGTATGCTTAAATGATTTTTAATCCTTACAATAAGCATTTCTTTTTATAAAATTTAAATTGATTAAAGAATAAAAATTAAATTATCAAAAATGTAATTAGATAAGCAAATTAAAATATTAAATATATTATAAATATTTATCTTTATTTTAAATTATTCAAGCTTTACTAACTTTTTATTACTTAATAATAATAAATATAATAATACTTTTCAAACCTTTAAATTAATATCAACAATTCTATAACCATTTTTAATAAATAATAAATGTATTCATTCATGCAAACAAATATGCTTATAAGTTAAATCTTTGCTAATAATAATATTTTATTAACATTACTATATTAATTAATACTCTTTATAATCAAAACTATTAACTAATCATTTTTTGTTATGATGAACTTTCATCATACTGATTAATCTGAACAGTCTCTTAATAAACATATTAGATATTTCCTACTGATCAGTTTCTTAAAGCAGGAACTATCATGAATAATGAATGAAATCTCTCCATATAAAAACAGATATCAGGAATCAGGATGGGATTCTTTGCGGTTCCAAAAAGGCTGGAGTTAAATACATCCTAGAAAGGTTAGGATCAGGAAAAGGATACAAAAGATCCACCAAATCGAATATCTTCCTTCTGAAGAAAAACCTAGGAAATAGGCTAAAATTATTATGGGCTCGGAAGTCTTGAATCTCATCACAGAGCAGTAAGTAAGCTATAGATTACTGATAAAAGTGGTACTAGACTTCCAGGAAGAGGCCAAAAAAGTTAAAAAAATATAATAAGAGTCTGATAGAAAAAATTGGGATTGTAAATGAAATAGAATTGAGACTCATGACCTAAGAAAGAGACCTTAATGCATTTTTAAATATTTCACGAGATTAGGCAGTTAATCTCAAGCTAGCAATAGAAACAGAAAGATTGGTCAACGAAATAGAAAAAATTAAAGAAAACTAGCGAAATTGCAGCGATAAATGGACCTAAAGAATAAGGAAATGACCCAATGATAATCGAAGTAGATAATAACCCAAGTTTTAAACCTAAACGAGAAGCAAAAAGATAATATTATTTCAACGCTTCTATGGAAAAGATGCTAGAAATTTCAAAACTTTAAGAAAGAATACTGAAGTTACGAGAATAAATTGGATAATAGAAAGAAAATACAACAACAAATAAAAACGAAAAAGAAAGAGAAAGATTATATTGCAACTAATCTGGAAAAAATACAATATAAAAATTCCAACCATTATCTTGACGAAAGGATACCTCAGTGACAGTATGCATAGCAAGGAGAAGAGTTGTAGAGACTTTTATACTTTTATATTTAGCCTCTAGAGCAATTTAGAGGTTGGCGAGAAAGAAGTTGAAATTCCTCAAAGAACGGCAAACATTTAATTTTGTATTTATATTTGTATGAAATCTCCATATGCATAAACTTCAAGTACTTAGCAAGACCTGATAATCATACTGAAGCAATTCTTCAAGATCTTTTATCTAACTATAGACATCTATAAAACTTAGAGATGCAATGAGACAATTAAAAGTTTGAATCCTATAACTCTTTGATTATATTAATTACTCTTTTATTTAGCTTATATATATTTATTGTAATTATTGAATAAACATAAAATTAAAATTTGACATAAAAATTAACATTTTAAGATTAGGAAAAGTCTGAAATATATTTGATATTTCTTAAATAGAAGTAATTAAAATTAATTGAATTTACATTTTAAATAATATATTAAGATTCATATTAGAAAGTTAAAAATGATCCTAATATATTTCTATTAAAGTAAGTTATTAAATAGAATATAAACATTATAGAGATTTATAAAACATTTATATTTTATAAAAAAACTATTATTTTGCTTTGAAACTAAAACGGAGATAAAACAATAAATATTTCTTAAATAATATAAGTTTTAATATCTTTGTTATGCTTTATAATTTAAATTACAGCAAATAGTAAATATAAGCTTTTAATTTATTTACTTAGTAATTAATCTAAAATTATAATAATAAATCCATATTAAATTCTAAATAGCAAGATTATTAGAAAGCTAGAAATTAAATAGATTTAAATATAAAGAAATAATTCCTTGCTATATAAAATAATGGAATTTTATAAATTTATATATATCTTATATTTAATTTAACTTATGGAAAAATATTGTTAGAATAAGAATAAGATAGTAACTATTATTTTAGAAAATATTCAATTATAAACTATTAAATTATTTAAATTAATATAATAGGCATAAATTTTAAAGTTAAACTTAAGCATTATAACAAGGATAATTAGCAGTTATAAATAGATATAAAGCAAAATAAGGTAAGTAAATATTATTATTTTAGGTTTAAATAAATAAATTTGATTTTAATCTCTTTCCATATCTCAATAAATGTCCATTTCTTCAAGTAAATCTTCAGGTAATAGAAATTTTTCTCTTATTAGTTGAATATCTTCATCATTTTCCTCTACATTATCTCTTGTTCTTCTGTCTTCTATCTATTTACGCTTTATTAGAATTTTATTGCAAACTTTCTTTATTTTTTCTTACATATCTTACTAATTTCACTTTTAATTCTTTTCTTCTTAATCAATCTTTTAAAAAAGCGTAGAAATTATTCTTTTCCTCCTCTATAGTATTTTCCTATTTCTTCTTTCATTCTATTTTTTTCTTTATATCCTTTTTTCTAGTATTTTCATATAATCTTTTATTATTAAGCCAGCTTAAGATCATTTTTACTCTTCTTAGGTTCAAATGAATTTCTCGAATTTGGCTGTTCCTCATATTATATAAAAAAGTTCCTTAATAAATTATTAATAAATTATTAATATTTAGGTTAAATAAAGCAATATTAGGAAAGGATTTCTTGATATTTGAAGGAATTAATGAATTAGTGGTAAAATAAAAGATTTTTGGAATAGTTTAAAATAGTTAATTAATATCTTTAATATAAAAATAAAAAATGTTCTAAAGTTAAAGAATATTTAAGTTAAATTAATTAGATCTAAAAATATAATTAATATCATTTAATTAAAATAATTTATACTTTCTAGAAATAAGAATCTAGCCAAATTACTTAACAGATAAATAAGTTCTAATAAATTATTTCTTTATTTAGTAATTTCCTTATAATTAGTATTAATATTTAAAAGTTTAAAATAATTAGGCTTTTTCAAGTTAATTAAAATTAAGTAATGCATGCTATTATTTTAAGCATTCAATCTTTTAAAATAGATAAAAATATAAAATTCTGAAATTTAAATAAGCTAACATATATTTTTAAGAAAATCGCTAAGCAAAATATGCAAAGCTCTAGTAAAAACTAAAAATAAAAAGATTAAAAAAGACACTAAATTATGAAATTATTTAGAAGGAATTAATAATTAAAATTTTAATTCATAAGAAAAATGAGAAATTTCCAACTTTGCTATTAAATAAACAAAGAACATTAATTATAACTTAATTAAATTAAAAAGATGTGTGATATAAGTACTTTATTATTTAATATAAAAATTAAAAATGTTACAACTTCTATTTTCACAACTAACTAATTTTTATAGAAATCATAAGTGAAATTTGTAACTTATAATATGAAAATTGGCGGAAATATTTATCTTAAAAATATAATTAATAATATATTAAAGTTATATAAAATAAAACCTATTTGTCAACAGTTATATATTATCTAAGAAAGGAATAAAATAATATTAAAACTAATTAATTTTATTTAATTAAATAAATTTTATAATTTATTTAATTAAGTTTAAACTAAAATATTTTAATAATAAATCTATAAAATAAAATGAATGGACTTACTAATTTCTTTGATATTTATCCAATTATTATTAATTTCTCATACAAGAGATAAAAAGGATTTCATTCACTCTTAGGAATTATTTTGTCCATTTGTACTTATTTACTCTTTATACTATCTTTCATAAATATGGGATAAGATATGATACTCAAAAATAATCCAAGTGTCATTACTTAAACGATTAAATAAGATAAACGTCCTTGGCAATGAATCGGAATAAACAATTACACTTTTGCTTTCTTATTTACAAATGCTACCAATAATATTATAGTTCCTCCTTCTTTCTTTACCATAGAAACTGGATATACTAAAGTTAATACTTCGGGTTCTTTTAGTGACACATTTCCAACAATTTAATGTAACGAAAGTTTTTACTAAGGTTTCGAAGATTAATTCAATAAGCCTTTTCTGAATTATTAACAATCCACATGCTTCACTTTAAATTCTTTTGAAGTAGGAGGATGATGAACTGAAATCAACATGAGCAGCATATGAATATAAGTTAAAGTGTGTAAAAATGAAACAAATTCAGAAATAAAATGTGCTCCAATAGAATAAATTGAGGAAATGATTGCTAATTAACTATTTTTAACTATTCTCTTTTCTGATAAAATAGTTGATGTTACTAATTACGAAAATCCAATAAAAACCATACTAAATACGTTTTATTGGTCTCTAGATTTATATCAGCATAAATATACTTCTATTTTATTTAAACCTTTAGAAATAATAACAGATGATGGATTTTTGTTGGAGAATTAATAAACAAAAAAAGACGTTTTAATTGAAACAACCTAAGTAGAGACTATTTCAAATTAAAATTTACAATCTTCTTCCGTCTTTTTTCTTGAATTATATTCTTCTGATAGCATACTTTAATATAAGAGACGATATAAAAAGGTTCAAGATGTAGCTTCTTAAATAGGAGGTGTGCTTAACATAATAATACTTTTAAGTTAAGTTCTTGTAATAATATACTCTAAATATGCTTTCACATATAACTTTATAAATGACATATTTGAATTCGAAGATCTCTAAGAAAATATAGATTAAAGCTTAAAAGTAAAAAATAAACTGAATTAAAATACCTAGAATCAACAAACTTAAATTAATAATAATGAGAAAGAATCTGAGAGTTAATCTAAAGTGATCTAAATCTCTTAACAAGAGTAAAATTGAAAAAAGGAACGCAAAAAGGAAACTAAAAGTAAATTGCCTTAAATTAATCTTGAAAATAATTAAAATTAATTTATAAAAGAAGAATAAAATGACAATTAAGAATAAGAAATTGGAATTCGAGATTTCATTAATAATTATTTGAGAAATTAGTAAATTTAGGCTATTGAGTCTAAGAGTGACTTAATTGACAAGATTTAAACTGTTAGTAATATGAAAAGTTAAAATGAAAGTCCTATAAATGAAGAAAATCAAAAAGACTAAAATAAATCAAACTAAAAATCTATTTCATGCTAAAATGTAATTTCTTAACAAGAAATGGAAATATTTTCTAATACTTTAAACGAAAGTAATACTTAAGATCAAGAAGAAAATATTCAAGAATCTTAAGATAAAGAAAATATTGATTCTTTCAAGAATTTAGAACCTTTATAAACATCTAAGAGCTAAATAAATCTTCACATGTCTAGCGAATAAAAGAGTTAATACTTTTAGTAAAAAGTAAAATAGAAAGATCATTTCAAAATTAACTTTTTCTAATTCTACTTTTATAAATTTCTTGGTCTCTTCAAAAAGAATTAACCTTTATTTTTAAATAAAAACCAGAAAAAACTTTTACTCTTAGAAAAAGCTAATGATACAATTCAAGATTATTTGTAAGCTGATTTTTTAGTAAAAAAGTTGATAGAACTTGAGTAACTGAAAGCTATAATCTTCAATGAAGATTAGTTAACAGTTTTTAATTATGTCTCTAAACCTAAAATAAAGTTAAGTGAGATAAAATCGTAAGATAACTTCAATTTTACGCTAACTCCTTCTTTAAAGCCGAATAAAAAATTTTTGCTTGAGAATAGTTAAGTTTATAAAGAACTAGATAAAGTAATAGAATTTTGTAGTTAAGTACTTAATAATGAAAGAGAAGATCCAAGAGACTTAAAGTTATTTAATTTAATAGATGAATAGATTCTGAAGTATGTGGAGATGCAAAAGAGAGATTGATAAGAGATTATTTTAATTTACTCAGTTAAAAATATGCTATTACAAAGAAATGTTATATAACATTATTTCTCTATCATAATAAAGAATAATTGATTAATTTTAAATTTATTTTTAAATTAGTAATTTTTTATATTTTTTTACTTTAAGTTTCCATTTATCTTTCTAAACGCGTAAATATGGAAAAGGGTATTCTCAGAGATTTTCTCACAGGTCCCAAAATGCCGAGACTATCAGCATCTTAGGAAGGATAGGATATGAAAAGAGCTCTAGAAAAATAATTCACTAAATAGTGATCCGCCTCTTAAAAGAAGTCTAGAACTAAGAATATTATTCACTCGGAAATCTCTGACTTTACTGTGAAACAGCAGGCAAGCTATGAATAACTTATTAAAGTAGTTTAAAGCCACCAGGAATAGGTTAAATTTAAATAAATAAATAAATAATAAATCTCTAATGGATAAACTATAGTCAGCAGAAAAATTGAATTTAGACTAAAGTTCTAAAAAATGGAACTTAATGCCTTCTAAAGCATATTAAAACAATTAATCTTAAAATAAACAATAATTAAAAAAGGATCTAATAGAAAAATAGATGAAATAATAGAAATTAAAGAAAAAAAATTAAATTTCTCAAAAAAGCAAAGGATTAATGATGATAATAGAGGAAGATAAGATTTGATTAACGAAAAATAGAAAAAGTTAATAAACGATATTACTGTAATTAAAGAGCATAACAATGAAGAAGACATAAGTAATTTATTAACTTTATATTAGAATATTAGAAAAAGCAAAATAAAAACAAGAAAAAATGAAAAAATGAAAGGATAGAAGTAAATGTCCAAAATATTGAGTCTTTAAGCAAGTTGAATGTTTTATCTTCATCTTAATCTTAAAAAATGTTTGTTTAATTTTTTATTAAAAAACTAAAATTTCATTACTACTTTTAATTAAAAAAAGATGTAAATTCCTTATTAATATTTTAAATTAATTTGATTGAAAGCTTTATTAAATTTATTGTTTAAATTATAATTAAAATTTGTATTTAAAAGATAATTTAATTCTTATTATAAAAATGTTAATTAATCTTATTTTAAAGTATTTTTCTCTATTATTTTAGAGTTTAAAATAAAATTATTTTAAAGCGTTTATATTTCTAATTTCCAAATATTTTATATATAATTTTTATAATTTTAGTATTTAATTTAATTATAAAAATAACTATTAAAGCAAATTATATTTTTAAGATAGTTTTTTTATTAATTGCATTAAATTATAATATAAATTATTTATACTAGTTTCTAAATTAATTGGCTTAGAAAATTAAGCAGAGAAATAATGAAGGGCATGTAGAAATTTTATAAACAACAAGAAAAATCAAATTATTTATTTTGAAGGTAAAGCTTTGATAAAACCTGTTGAGATATAAGAATTTAAGAATTAAGCTGATTGAAACTATAAAATTAACCAGATTGAATGAAGAAAATAATCTATAAGTTTGAAGAAAGCTTTTAGAATAAAAGAGAAAAAGATCAGAAAACTAATGAACAACATTGAAGATTTAAATAATAAATGATTAATAGTTATCTGGTAATTAATCTAAAATAACTTAATTAAAGAATAGTAACTATATTAGCAATTGCTACCCAAATTTAATTAAGAATAAAGCATAGCTATAGAAAATGAAAAATTTAAATTAATTTATCAAGAAATAAAAAAGATGAAAATTGACGAAAATTTACAATAGAGAATAAACTTACTAGAAAATAACTATTTCAGAATAACATCAAGGAAAAAAGAACAAAAACTGCCATAACTACAATTAAATTTACCATATTTTATAGCAATAACGAATCTGGAAAGAATTAAAGAAAAGTGAAAGGCAAAGAACTTGAAGGAATATGAATAAACTCTGAATAACTGAAAATGGAGTTTATAACAAGAAAATTAATAATTGAAAAGATGGTGGGAGCTGATATTGGCCTTCTTGACTACACTTTCTGGTTTTATGGTTAGGAACAAATTCCTTTCCTAAATCCCTGACAGAATCATTTTCTGAAAGAAACGCTGTTTTTGTGATTATCCGCTCTTGGTAGGGGCTTGAAGTCTGGTTGCTCATAGCGATGGAGCTGCTTAGCAGCTGTGCCTGGAGCACAACAGGATATCCCTGTTATTCCTTAAAAAGAGAGCGTTGTGTGGTCTAATCGGAAAGGAGTTTCTGGTCCCAAGAACTCTTTTAGTTAAAATTAATTAATTAATCAGAGAATTATATCAAAAACTGAAGATAATTATTAGTGGTAGATTACCAGATATTAACAGATTAATAAATTGCCCTTCTGCTTAAAGGTAAATGTTATTTGATTGTATTAAGTTCTTCTCCTAACTTCTCCCTATCTTGCATTAAATAAAAAATCTTACTTCTTTCTCCAGATTTTTCCAGTTCATTAGGGGTAAATTCAGTAACTATTTCTTTCAGTTCCTATAAGCTTATATTTCGTCAGATGTTACTTCTTATTGAAAAAAAGATGGAAACTAATTAAAAATCGCTAATTTAAACTCTTAACGACTCTTCTTTATCTAGCAATAAAGAAGCTATGATCTTATAAAAGAAGCATAGGCATATGTTACACCTTCATAAATATAGAATTAGGAAACACTACAACTGAAGTAAATAAAATGAATAGCTAATTTAATAAGATAAATACTAAAAGTAATAGCAATAGTTGAAATATTATTTATTTATTTTGGAAAGAAGCAAAATAATTTTAAAGAGATAGGAATTTAAACAGATTGTATCAATATAATAACTAAAATGCATAAACTGATGAAATTTATTAAATATATTAAATAGATTAATTTTAATAGTAGTTTAGAAGTCAATCATTAGTTAATTAAAAATCCAGTTAATCTACAGTAATCGTCTAAAATTCTTCGACATATACCAACTCTTATGAATATTTGTATAAGTCTTAATCTAGTTTATAGGATATTTTAAAAGAACTTTGAGCTATATAAAAAATAATTATCTAAATTTGAATACATTTAGTAATTATATTACGAAATCTTAATAAAAGAAGACTATTGAGCTTGAATTATTGGAGGCTAAAGCCCAGAACCAATAGTTGATAATTTAAAAAGAATGATTTATAAAAAAGACTAAACAACTATAAAAACAGCTAATAACTTTAAATACTCAGCTAAGAATATAAAATTAGTAGAATTTGAAATAAAACATGGAGCTTCAAGAAGAATTATAATAAAAAGATATAGATTTTCAAATATTGATATATTAAAAGCATAATGAAGTTAAACAATTAAAAAGTTGTAATATATAATAACTACTAGCTATAGAAAAATGTCATATAGATATATAAAAGCAATATTATCTCAAACTTTGATAATCAGCAGATAATTCTACCTAAACAGAAATACTAAGCTAAAATAAATAAATCTAAACAGATTAAAATCTTTAAATGCAATGCTGAAAATAAAATTATCTAGCTAATTAATTTATAATAAGATAAGAAAATTTAAATTTAATTATAACATTGAAAAGTTGAAGTTAACACTAAAAAATTGGAATAAAGTTAAAAATGTTGTCAAACAAACTATATAGATATAAATTACTAAAAACTATAATAAACATATCATTAAATTAATATGGAATTTATTTTAAATATCTAGAAATAATTAAGAAAACTATAACAATTATATTAAGAAAATAACAATTAAACAAATAATTTATTAAGCAAAAGACTCAACCTTGGAAAAAAAGAATGGCAGACTTAGACAACTAGTATTTAAATCAAAATTGCAACTCAAACTACTAATAACAATTTTAATTAACTAAAGAGGAAACATGAAGAAGATAATAATAGTTTAATTCCATCAGCTAAGCGATCAATGTAGTAGAAATTAAATTTGTTAGATTCTGATAAAATAATAAGATAATTCAACTTAACGGTTCCTTAACTTTAAAATTTTATTAAATAAGGAACATTAAGAAGAAATTAATATGAAATGAAAAACATAAAAGGAAGATATGTAGAATAAGCATTAAATTATATCTAACAAGAACTTTAAGAAGCTTATTAATAAAAAATAAACATTGAAGCTTAATTATAAAATTATTAATATTTAAATCAATAATCTACTGATTAGTGCTTAATGTTATAGAATTAAATTTTATATTTGAGTAAAGAATTAGAAAAGGAATATTAAAATGGAAATAAGTAATACAGAGTTACAATGAAAATAAAATATCATTTAAGATATATTTATATAAAAGCAAAGAGAATTAGAAAATAATACAATAATTTATACTAATCAGTTACAAATAAAAAAAATAATTCAAGTTTAAATGCAAACTTAAACGGAAATAAATCCACATAAAATTAGTCCAACTTTAGCAGATAATATAGGATATATAAGTTAAAGTTTAATGTTCAAATGCTTCATCTAGTACAATAAAAATTGAATAATAAAATCAATTTTGCTAGACAAGTTTGCTTGATGAGAATTATATAAAACTCCAGTAATTCTTTCATTAGCTAAATATGAACTTCATTTGTAACAATTAAAAGTTTGAGTAAAACTTAAGAAGATAATAAGAAATTAATGAATAATTAATGAAATAATTATTTTATCTAAAAACCAAGCCTTGATAGAAAGATTAAATGAGCTAAACAAACATTAATTAGGGTGAAAACTAGAATCGCACAGTTATCAAATAATAAAATCCTTTCAAAAGAAAACATGAAGAAGATGGAATTTAAATTCCTCCAGCTAAATGTACTATTGAATGAAAAAATGAAAGAGAAAGTGAAAAGATAATACGATAGTAAAATTTTCAATCTCCTCAACTATAAAACTTTATCAGACAAAGTTTATGAAGGAGGAACTAATATTAAATGAGCAATGTTCAAGGAAGGTATATAGCAATTAATAAAGAATTAACTCAAGGCACTATAGATAGTACCTAAAATTTTATTAAAATAGACAATAAACTACTAGAATCATATTCGATTTATGTAATTTACATTTTGATCTAATATTTCCACCAGCACCCTGAGTATAAAAAAGAACTGGTACATATTTAAAGAGATTCATAAGGGACTAAATATATTTGCATATATTAGAGAGGGCTCCCTGGTGGAGCACAAGAATCTGGGAAAATAAAAATAGGACATGTAAACATAAGCTCAATAGCTAGTAAATAAGTGGCATTATAATAATTCATCCTTGATAATGAATTTGACATTTTTTCTATAAACGAAGCATAAACGTAATAAACATATTGCCCAATTGTTATAGAGCAATATCGTACCTATTACTAAAACGCAAATAAACGGGCAGGTGGAGTATGTCTATTAGTAAAAAAGTAACTTAATTCTTGTTAAAATGAAATTAGATTTCTCAGATCTTTCTGGACATTTTATAAGCGTGAGGGTTTGAAATTTAATAATCGCATCATGTTATTTGCCTATAAATGAAAAGTCAAATATTTATAAGGACATTGCATATTAATACCTTAATAATATCATAAATAATAGTGGCCAGAACCCTACTATCCTTTGTGGCGAATTTAATGTCTTATTTCCTAACTACGGTAATAATTAATCACAAATCAATAATAATACTTAAAGATTACGAGACTTTATAGAAACAAATGAATTAATAATTTTAAATGATAATGAGTCCAACACATTTATTCATAGAGCGAATAATTAATGATATTGAAATGACTACTTCTTGCAACTTAACATTTAGATTCTGATAATTTCGTTGACTATAAAGTTATCCAAGATCGGGTTTGCATATTGATCATTTTCCATTAAGTATTACATTAAATTATAATTTAAAAAGAAGTGAATAAGATTAACAATAACGATTACTCTTTAAAATTATAAACTATAGGATTTGGAAACGAGAAACTATTATTAAAATCTATTTTTGGGATAATTTTATCAATTCTAGTAATTTGATTAAAACGATGTTGAAAATTAGTACTAATTAATCTGCGATCTTATTAGCTATAATGCTGAGATTGCGCTTGAATCTTAAAATAAAAGGAAAACTATTATCAATTGCCAAGTTACTCAATTACGTTATTTTTCAAGGAAAAAAGGATAATATTGCAAATTAAAACGCATTAGCTTATTATGGACGTCATAATTAAGAAGTTACCAAACCTTACTAGCTTAAATTTTAAACTTATAAGCGTTATCTTCACAAATTTTGGAAATGAAAAAATAAAAAGCTAAGCAAAAACATAAAGATCTTTACAAAAATGCTTAAATAATGTTTAAAAAGCTAAAAATCTAATAAACCCTAAAATTCGTAATTAGATGAATTTTAACTTTAACTAACAACAGCAATTTATTGAAAATTGGGAAACTAACGTTTTTGATAAACATTCGAAAATAAGTAAGATAGAATTTGACTTCTCAAATAGAAAAATAGAGGGAATATTTAGAAATAAATCTTTTATCTTAAATTAGAAGTTAAGTCATTTATAAAATATGCCTCTTTTTACGTGATTTGAAATTAAAAAAATTATATCTTAGCTCGCAAATAATAAAGCTACAGGTAATGATGGTCTAAAAGCTGAACTTATTAAATATGGAGGTTAAGATTTGCATCAAATTATTGCAAGTTTCATTAATAATATGCTTAGAACATTCAAAATACCTAATGCAATGAAAAAAATAAACATTCTTCCGATTTTCAAAAAGGGAAGCAAAAGTAATTGATGTAATTGACGACCTATCGCTTTATTGAACTGTCTACTTAAAATTTATGATAAAGCACTAGCATAAAGATTTTATAATTATATTTATGAACGAAACATTTTACATCCAGCCTAATTTGGATTTATTCGTAAACGCTCCACTACTTAGCAAATTTGAACTATTTAGTAAATTATAGACTTGCATCGTAAATAATCCCATAAAAAGTAATTAATTGCTACTTTAATAGACGTAGAAAAAATGTTTGATAGCATATCTAGGAAATTACTTTTTGATCATCTTAGAAGACTTAGGCTACCTTTGGACCTAATATTGGCACTAGAATCTTTTTATGATAATGTTGATGCTAAGTTTATAATTGATGGATATCTTACAAGAACAATTAAATATAACAATGGAGTATTATAAGGAAGTAGCCATGCACCTGTACTTGCAATTTTATACTATGATATTGTTATAAGATATTTAGAAGATAATCAGAAGAAATTAGGATTTCAAATATTATCTAAAACTTTCGTAGTACGAGCCTTCGCTGACGATTTAATCCAATTGTTCTCTTCCTAGAAAAATGTCCAAAAATTATTACAAGCTACATCTACAGTTTTTGATTGAGTAAAATTTACAATTAATGTAGCCAAATGTGAAGTAATAGAATTCTTGAAAAAAAATCAATGAAAAGAAAGCTAACCTTCTATTACTCTAAAGCTCAATGGGATTCCAATTGCTTAAAAAGATGAAGTACCTATTTAGGATATTAGTTAGGAATAAAGTAAAATAACAAATTACATTGTACAGCAGTAGCTACCAAACACAGAGTAGCTATTTAAAAAGCTACTGCAATACTTTCTAAATATGGATTAGTATCCCTCTCAGCTTCAAAACTCTTTGTAGAACTTTTATTTTGCCTAAAGTTGAATATGGAAGTGATATTATTCCGTGAGCTACTATTTCTGGAATTAAAGGAATAAAAAGCAAGATAACAAAATCGTAAAGACTTATCTCAAGATAGGTGTTTAGATCTTAAGAATTCATATTCAATGAGTCATGTTTTATTGACCTAAACTGGCTTCCTTTTACACATATAGCAACTCAAAATTTAATGCACTTTTATTAAAAATTAATGTAATATAGCAAAGAAAATCCTAACTCAGATACTGTTTTTCTATTAGAAAAATGCACTAAATTTAATTTACCATACTAGAAAAATATAAAGAAATGTATAGATTTGTATAATTTCGACATGTCACATGTTTAGAGTAAGATGGATTTTTATAAACTCACATAATAAAAAATAAAACATAAATTCTTAATGGAATGTCTCTCTAGGAATACACTAATGCCAACAGCAAAAAGAATTATAGACTAAATAGAAAATAATTAAAGTGTATTTCCTGAAATTACTTATACCAAATATAATAAACACTATATTAGAGAAACTATTTCTATTTATAAACTGAGGACTTTTTCTTATAATTTTCAATAAGAACTTAGTAATCGTCACATTAACGTTAGACATAGCATTATTTGCTTATGTGGCTAAGACTTTGATGAAACTGGTCATATTTTTGATTGCTAATACTATGCAGACATTATTGAGGAACTTGAAAGTCATAAAGCTTTTAAAGAAAAAACAAGAAGAAACTAATTCTTTATGACTAAAACTATATAAACAAACATTTTTCAAAGAATCAAATTCCTAAAATAGACAAATTAATCAAAAATTTGTATTCTAAATTACTAAAAAAGCATATTGAAATGTTTAAACTAATAGATGAGCTTTTAGAAGAGTTTCTAGAAGGAAAAAAAGACAAATTTCATCAAGACAATAAATAAAAACATATGATAGAGAAAGAACAAGAAGAAGCTTGATTGGCATTTACAAACTTTTATCTTTCAACACACTTGTAATATTTATAGTCTAAGCTACATTTATTGCAACTATGTCTTAATATTCTTAAATAATGAAACTATTATATTTTAATTAATTAATTAAAAATTTTTAAACTTTATCTTTTACTTTACTAAACTTAACATTTTTTTAATTGTCAATCACAAACTTTTAACTTTTCTTTACTTCTGCTTTTAAAAAATTAATCTCTTCGTTCAATAACTACTTAAATATAAAGTTTTCGAAATTTTACAAAAAATTTAATTTTTTAACTATTTTATACTTATTTTTTAACATTTATTTTTATTAATAGCACAAATTTTACTTTCAAAATACTCATAATATTTTTTTAATCTTATAAATAAATAAAAAATAAATAAATTAGCGTGACACTATTATTATTATGATCACTACAATTAAAAAAACTAAATTTTATTTTTTTAATATTCTAGTAATATTCCTAGTTTCATTTGTCTCTTTTTTTATAATTTTTTCTTCCCTCGTTTTTGAAGTCAAAACTGATTACCCTTTTTCTCTAAATTATTGAAATTCTTTTCGAAGATCGAAGTTAGAAGAAATTAGGTATTTTTAAGGTTTCCGTTCTAAATGGTACAACCGAATTCAAATTCTTCCAAGCAAAGATTATATGTGATTATATTTGGTCCCATTCATATCTTTAAATAATTTCCAACTCCTACTCAGATTAACGACTCTTAAAGATAGGAGAATTCTGAGACTTGTACTTTAGTTCTCTTAACTTCCAGCACTGATAATGAACCACTAATCAGCTTCTCGTACATCTAGAGAAAAGTATGATTTAACATGCAAAGGACACGTCCATATTTATCCGTTTTCACATTTATTACGAGAGTACTCGTAATGCAGTCTACACTGCACCAAATTACATGCAGGCTGTCCAATGGGTCATAACTCATTTTACATAAATAGTAACTTAAATATTTTTATCCATAATTAATTACTTAGTAAATTTTTAAAAGTTTAAAAAGTTACAAAGCTGGTAAACATCTTAGATATCACTTAAATATCTCTTCCTAGAGATTAATTTATTTATTTTAGATCTTAAACTTCTTTTGTTAGTTTATAATTGTCCAATTGTAGCATGTATAAATCATAACTTAAGTCTGCTTAATTATTATATTTTTGGAGAAGTCTGCTATTTCTTACTAGCCATTTTATTAAATCTATACCAAAAATGTTATATTTAAACAAAATAATTAAATATCATTAATAAATGAGAGTGTATAAATAAAGTTATTTTATTATTTAATAATGCCTTTTTATAAAATACACTAAATTTTATTATCTCTTAATTGTAAATTTTAATTAAATTATAAATTTAAATATGAAAAAAATATTTATTTATAAACTCTAAAATTTGCTTGCTTATATATAATCACTTTTAAAAATTAAGTAGTTTTTATTCACTTAAAATTTTTTTTACACCTATATCACGAAGAATAGCATTTTAAAGGATTTTCCTCCTTTTCCATTAATCTTGATATTCGTGTTTGTTTCTGAATTTTCTTACTCAGATAATATCCGTCCAATGTTTTGCAATGAAAAGCTATTTTCTATCTTCTTATTCTAGTCCAAGGGCTTCCTTTAAACTTCTAGAAGGGCTGCAGAAGAAGTGCTAACTTCTTTAGAATTTCTAACTTTTTTCTTTTTTCAAGTCTTTCGCGACGGCCATCTCAGCTTCTAATTTTTTCAATCTCTTTATATAGGGGTTCTAAGCAGTTTTAGCTTAATTTTTATCCGCTAACACTTTCGGAGTATTGCTTTTTTGGATGGTTTTACTTGCTCACGGGAAGTAGATTTAGTTACTAAGGAGTACACTTTTGTTTCAAATGCATAGATTTTCAGGTCAGAGTTGGTAAGAGGACACTGTTCAATTTTTTTTCGTTCTTCAAGGAAGCCAACTTCTTGCTCCAGATTGACTCTCTAAGATTATATAATTTTCTTGGTCTAGCTGAGTACCCCAACAATCTCTATATTTCTCTCTTAAGATAAATCTTAACAAATTAATTTTTAATTAAAAAAAATATCCGCACTTGCAAATTTTCATATCTGAGCAATTAGATTTCTTGTCGCATATTTCAAACTCAAATGCGAAGTAATTCAAAAATCTGAAGTTAGACAAGCAGATCTCTTTGATATCAGGAGCAACGATTTATAATTTGTTGAATGATTACTCTTATTTCTATTTAGTTCTAGAAGTTTGAGTCTCATTCTTTTTTGACTGTAAGAAGATAATTTACTCTTTTTATATTTCAAGCTTTACAATTTCTTCCTTACCTTCACCAACATGGTAGTTAAAAATAATTTTTGCAGGCCAAAATTTTTTTAATGAATGCATCCTAAGTATTGCTTAGTATTTTTTCGGATTAATTCCTAGGAAAGTGTTTAATTTAAATATATATAATTTTGATAAAACAAAAAGCGAAAAGAAGTAATAATTGCAAATGTTAAAATAAATAATTATTTAAAAAGCATTAAAATTTTTATTTTCATATATATAATAAAGGGAAAATACATTTTTTAATTGTTTTAAATAGAAAAAATTGTTTATACGTTAAATAAAATTAGCACAGATGTGAGATAGTATAAGAATTTCTAACTTTAAAACAAAAAAAAGAAAACATCGTAGCTTCTAACTTTACAGCAGGAATAATCTTCATTGAATAAAAGTGAATGTAATAATTTACAATTAATTCAAGAGAAAATCAGCAAAAATATTAATATTTTGATTATCTTTATTAAATTGAAAACTTAGAAAAAATAATATCAAACTTTTACAATAAATCAACCAATTATCTAAAAAAGAATTTTAAATTTTGAGCTATTTTTAATTCTAAATTATTTAAATTAAAAAGATTGACAAATTAATAAAATAAAATGAATGGACTAATTAATTTCTTTGATATTTACCCAACGCTTATTAATTTTTCTTACAAGAGATAAAAAGGATTTCATTCCTTCTTAGGAATTATTTTATCCTTCTGTACTTATATTCTCTTTATACTATCTTTTATAAATATGGGATAAGATATGATTCTCAAAACTAACCCAAGTATCATTACTTAAACTATTAAATAAGATAAACGCCCTTGATAATAAATTGGAACAAACAATTATACTTTTACTTTCGTATTTGCAAATGCAACCAATATAATAGTAGTTCCTCCTTCTTTTTTTACGATAGAAGCTGGTTATATTATGCTTAATTCTTCAGGCTCTTATAGCGATATAATTCCAACGATTTAATGCAATGAAAGTTTTTATAAAGGTTTCGAAGAGTAATTCAGTAAACCTTTACCAGAATATTATCTGACAAATTGCTTCGATTTAAAATCTTTTGAAATAGGAGGATGATGAACGGAAACTAGCATGAGAAGCATATAAATTCAAATTTCGATGTGTAAAAACGAAACAAATTCAGAAATAAAATGTGCCCCAATAGATAAGATTGAGGAGTTAATCGCTAATTAACTATATTTAAATGTTTTATTCTCTGATAAAATAATTGATGCCACTAATTACGAAAATCCAATATAGAACATACTTAACACGTATTATTGATCTCTAGATTTATATCAGAGTAAATATGCTTCCATTTTATTCAAACCTTTAGAAATAATAACAGATGATGGACTTTTACTGGAGAATTAATAAACAAAAAAAGACGTTTTAATTGAAACAACCTAAGTAGAGGCTATTTCAAATTAAAATTTACGAATTTCTTCCGTTTTTTTTCTTGATATTTTTTCTTCTGATAACATACTTTAATATAAGAGACGATATAAAAAGATTCAAGATGTGGCTTCTTAAATAGGAGGTGTTCTTAATATAATAATACTTTTAGGTTAAATTCTTGTAACAATATACTCTAAATATGCTTTCACTTATAACTTTGCAAATGAAATCTTTGAATTTGAAGATCTCTAAGAAAACATAGGTTAAACCTAAAAAGATAAAAGTTCTCTTAATAAAAATATTCAAAGATATCAAACTTAACTTGATAACAAGGAGAAGAAATCTAAGAGTTAATATTAAGTGATTTCAATCTCTCAATAACAAGAGTAAGATTGGAAAAAGGAACGCAAAAAGGAAACTAAAAGTAAATTACCTTAAATTACTCCTGAAAATAATTAAAATTAATTTATAAAAGAAGAATAAAATGATTTTTAAGAATAAGAAATTGGAATTCGAGAGTTTATTAATAACTATTTGAGAAATAAATAAACTTAGGTTATTGAGTCTAAGAATGACTTAATTGACAAGAAATCCACTGCTAGTAATTTGAAAAATTTAAATTAAAGCCCTACAAATGAAAAAAATCCTAAAGAATAAATGAAATTTAAATAAAAATCTATTTCATGCTAAAATGTTATTTCTTAGCAGGAAATGGAAGTTTTTTCAAACACTTTAAGAGAAAGTAATATTTAAGATAATGAAGAAAATATTCAGAAATTTTAAGATAATAAGGTTATTGATTCTTTCAAGAATTTAGAACCTTTATAAACATCTAAGAGCTAAATAAATCTTCATATGTCTAGCGAATAAAAGAGTTAATACTTTTAGTAAAAAGTAAAAAAGGAAGATCATTTCAAAATTAACTTTTTCTAATTCTACTTTTACAAATTTCTTAGTCTCTTCAAAAAGAATTAACCATTATTTTTAAATAAAAATCAGAAAAAACTTTTACTCTTAGAAAAAGCTAATGATGCAATTCAAGATTTTTTACAAGCTGATTTTTTAGTAAAAAAGTTGATAGAACTTGAGAAACTGAAAGCTATAATCTTCAATGAAGATTAGTTAACAGTTTTTAATTATATCTCTAAACTTAAAATAAAATTAAGTGAGATAAAATCGTAAGATAACTTCGAGTTTACGCTGACTCCTTCTTTAAAGCCGAATAAAAATTTTAATTTCGAGAATAGTTAAATTTATAAAGAACTAGATAAAGTAATAGAGTTTTGTAGTTAAGTACTTAATAATGAAAGAGAAGATCCAAGAGACTTAAAGTTATTTAATTTAATAGACGAACAAATTCTGAAAGGTATGGAATTGGAGAAAAATGAATGATTCAATACAATTTTAATTTACAAATTTAAAATTATAATTAAAAATAAATTATTTTTAAATTTATTAACTATTGTAATAGTTATAAAGTGGCTTAAATATAAAGGAGATTTCGATTTTCTTAAATAATATTTTATAAAGATATTAGTCTCCAATAAATTTTAGATTTTACGTTATGATTTTTTTCCAATTTTTTAGTTGTTAAAATTCTTAGAAATATTTATGACCTGTACATTGTTCTTATTATGATTGGTAAGTAAATAATGGATAATTTTTTATATCTTTGGATCTTGTTACACATTTAAAAAAAAATAAAGTGAAATAAAATCTGAGTTCCTAGTAGTCTATTTTAATTATTAATCTTACAAAATTTGCATAATTAGTAAATTTTCTTTAATTTTAAAATTATTTTAATTTGGTAATTTAATATAGTTAAATTTTATTAATCTTAATATCTAACTATAAACTAATATGGAATTTATATTTATTTTAGATTATAATTTAAAATAACTTTTCTATTTTTATAATTTTCTTTAAATGTATTAAATTTAAAAAAATTGCTAATTTTTATTTTTTATATTAAATTTTTGCTTATTTAAATCACGCATAGACATGCACATTTTTTTTAATTTATGAAGATAAAATATAATTTTGACAAAATAATTTAAGTTTAATTTCTTATTTTATTATTAAATTTAATCTTTTTTATTTTATATTTTAAATATTTTGAACAATTAATTGATTTTTGTTTTTCATTTTTTTAAATAAATGTATTGCTCTTGGTTTTAATTATTAATAAAAAACTTTTATTTTAATTAAAAATTATTAAAAAAGAGATTTCTTCTAAAAACATTTTGAATTTTTTATTATAATATAAATTTTACTCAGATTTTTTCAATTGTTTCCAAGATTGTATTTTATTATAATTATATGTAGTTTAGAGATTTTAGTAATAAATTTAAATTTTTATTTTCTTTTTTAATTAATTATTTTAACTCTTAACACTATAAGCACAATTAGATCTTTTCTTTGTATAAATTTTATAAAAATTTTATTTAATTTTTCAAAATAATTTTGTCTTTATATCAAATATGCTTCATTTTTTCTATTATTTTTAAATTTTTTAAATTTTTTAAATTTTTATAAATGAATATGACTAATTTAAGTTGATCAAGATTTTTAAGGAAAAATGGATAAAAATGATATTTTTTAATCTAAATATGATATTTGATTAGAATAAATTAATTTTTCTTACTAATAAAATTAAAAAATTATAAGCATAAATATCTTAAAAATATAATTTATTTAATAAAATTATGTTTATTTTAGTGATAATTTTAATATTTTGTGGAAAAAGCAAATAAAAAAATGATTAAATACATTAAATAAATGTAGATAATAAAAGTAGTTATGATAATAATAAAGATAAGAAGATATAAAGATAGAAAATATCTCTATAGCATAATTATTTGCTTACTGCAATTATGCTTTCTCATATCTTTATTTTAATTGTTTAAACTAGTTTATTTAAATATCTTAAGAAGAGTTTATTAATATCATACATATATAATATTAAATATAAACATTTTAAATATTAATTTTCTAATACTGTTAATACTCTGTAAATATATAATCAAAGAATTAATTTATACTATATATATTATGAATATAGTTTTAAAACGTCTTAAAATATCCAAATAATTATAAAATAATTGAAGTAATAGAATATACTAGAGCTATATAATTTTAAATAAAAGCAAACATAACTTAGTATTGCATTAAGTTTATTAATTATAATTTAATAGCTTTTCATTAATATTTTTTATTTTTAAATACATTTAAATTAAGTATAATTAAATGATGCTTTATAATAGTATCTAAATTTAATTATTTTTTATCCATCATAATGTAATTAAATAACACTAAGTTAAAGAAATAGTAATAAAATGAATATGCTAATATCATATAACTTAAAAATAAGCAAAATTATAAATTTAATTTAAATTTTAAAAATTTTTTAATAAATGAACAAACTAATGTTCATTTATCAAATAAACAGAAGCTGAATAATCTGCTGAAATAACTAAAGACAAAAACTAAGGCAAGTAATTTAAAATTGTAATAAAAGTAAAATTTAATATTAAGTATGAAAAATATTTATAAAATTAAAAAAAGAAAGCTTATTAAAAAATAAGAATAATTTCAAAGTAGTAAATATAATTATAATTAAAATATAAAAAATATATACTAATTATATATAATTAGTATTATTAATATTTTTAAAACCAGTGATAAAAGATAAAAATATATTTATTATTTAAAAAAATTAAAATTTGCTAATAAAATTAATATTATAATAATACATATTATATATTATTAAACATATAAATTTAATATCTATTTTAAATTAAGTAAATAAAATTCATTAATACTTTACGTGCAGTAACTGCAATATTTTAATGCATTTAATTTTTATTATTTAATTTCATCAATATGAATGTTAAAAATAAGAGTTTTTGTCAAATAAGATTTGAAGTATATACTTTAGTCCAAATTCCCTTCTTTATTTCATAAATATACAAATCGCATATATGGTTAAATTGATATACAAAATCTTCTTGTTATATAGGATTTGATATCAAGCAACAATTGTTTGTTTCAAACTAACTTCCATGTTGGCTGCATTACTCTACTGAAGTATCAAATATTTAAGTCTCTAACTTTGATGTCCAATTATTGTAAATTAAAATTAATTATTTCTTTTATAAATCTACAGACATAGTTGTTCCTGTAGCAGGTAATATTTCATTAATCTCTTCCCATTTATTATTTTTTATTTAAAATCTTTGGATTTTGTTAGTATAACTCATTTAAGTATATAAGCCTCCCAAAAGCATAGACATAAGGAAATTTAATATTTGCACCAAATCCTCTTAAGCTATCTTATTTTTATACTATTTACTAGATTGGAACTAGCTTTTATCTTTCTTTTAAATTAAGCATTTCGCATGTGCTTTATAAATTCCACCTAGAAAATAGATTTATGTTTTATTAAAAGCAATTCCATGCATTCCTCTTTCATCACTCAATTTACTTTCATCACATTTTTGAAGATTGTAAAAAGTTAATCTGTTTGAATTTAATCCTCCAGAAATAAACAAATCATTTTCATTTATTTGTGTTACTCTTGAATAATTTGATCCTATTTTCTCTATTTCTTTATTACTTAAATTAGTTCTTTTTTATTTAATATCGTATTCGTACATAGTGCTAGAAGAATAACGAAAAGTTTTATAAACTTTTATAGCATTATAAGCGAAATTAGGACAAATCTCATATTTTATATTTCCTAATCCTAACTTTTAGAAACTATATAATTTATTTTAGTATCTTTGTCTTAGGATTTTTCTGAGGAAAAGAATCTTAACAATGTTATGCTATTTGCTTACTTTAAGACTTTCTAAATCCATTTATTTTTATTTTTATTTTAAGTTGAATAATAAATATTTATTTTACCATCAATTTATATAGAATTAAGTAGATTTTATTAAATGAAAACATTAATTCTATAAACTAAGTATTATTATGTAGAAAATAGAAAATCCTCAATAATTTAAGATTATATCTTTATTTAAATAAATTTTATGGTTTATTTATATTATTTATGAAAAGCTATGTGATAGAATATAGATTGAAATAATTACTAGTAAGTTACTAATGCTTTTTAATTATTTAAAATTTTATTTTTTCAAATTTTTTTGTTAGTTTTTATATTTTTTAATATTTATAAATTATAATTATTTATTTATTATCTAAATATTTTATTAATTTTAAAGCATTAAAAGTGAATCAATAAATAATGATAATTAATAATAATAATAATAATGTAAACTAAATGTTAAGAGTTTTGGAGTTCTTCGGGATTCCAACCGATTTCGCTCCGCCTTTTTTTTAACGTGGATGTATACCACGGCCTTTTTTTGAATGTGGGTGGCTACCACAATGAATTTTCCATGTTATCACTAAATAATTTCTATTTATAAATTCCTGAGTCGGTTATTCAAAGTTTGTTTAACATCCTTCATGTTTTTATTTCTTCTCTTTTTTTCAATTTTTATCATTTTTAACAATTTTTTAATAAGTGATATTTCGACCTACAACATCAACAATTTTTTGTCTATTTTTTTTTATTCAACTAAGGCAAAATTAATTTTTTCTATTTGTTCTATTCTTTTAATTAAACTTTTATCAACATTTTATTCTATATTTATTTCTTAATCTTTTGCTTAAGAAGGGAGGACTTCAATACTCATGTTTACCCCTTGTTTGAAATTATTTTAAGACTGAGTATAGAGCTATTGTTCTGTCACAATATTGTTTTATATAAGCTATTTCCTAAGAATTAATAGTTCGTTTTTTGATCCTCAATGTTATTCATAAGCTCTCTAATTCTTTCTCCTTGATTATATGTTTCTTCTTCATATTTAGAAATTAATTTTTTCATCTTTTCCATTTCAATTGAAAGCGAAGTGCTCTCATTTACTTGTCCAACCATTACTTTGCCTTCTGAAGAGGAGCTTGATAAGTGTTCCATTGATTTCTACTTCTTCTCTAGTTCTTTGTTAGCTCTTCTTCTTGCGTTCCTTGCCTAATTTTTAGATACTCGAATATTCTATTCCATTTCCATTTTTTTCTTAATTATAAATAATGATAATTATTAGACTGAATTTCTTTAATCTTAATCTTAAAATAAATTTAAATCTTATTTTAAAAACAATTGAATTTATGAATCTACATTTAATATACTTTCTTTTATAATTCTTAAATATTATATTTAATCTTAAAAGACTAAAAGTTCTATAAGATTTATAAATAAATATTTATAAAATATAAAATGCTATTGTATTTTATAAGAAATATCAAAAATAGAAATATTTAATTACTAGTTTTTACTTTAAATTAATAAAATTAAAATTAATGGATAGCTTTTTTACTAATATGGAAATAAAACTAATTATTTTATTGCTATAATTTGATATATTAATTTAATAAATATCAAGTTATTTGTTTAAAATTACATAAAATTAGAATAAAAATTATAAATTTTAATTAATACAGTTTAGCTTTATTTTATTTATAAAAAGCATAATAATTAGCATTGTTATATCTATTTATTTAATTTAAAACTAAATGGTTTTCTAATTTAAGCTTTCGAAATTTACCTTTTAATCAAAATGAATAATATTTTGATTTTTATTATTAGATTATTAAGCTTTAAGCAATTTAATAAATATAATTTTAAAATAACCTTTTTTGGGAGATTTTATTACTTTCAAGCAAGCAACTGACATATTTAAAAAAAATATAACTATCGTAATATTCTAGAATATTTAAAAAAGAATCAAAGTTACTTTCTCTATTTATTTATAAAAGTAAACTTAAAACTTCAATAGTAAAAATAAAAGTTTACAGACTACGAGTAATATGAAAGAGGAATCGGTTTTAGCTAGCATGATTAGCTAATATAAAATCATTTAGGGAAAAATAGCTTATTAAATTCAATTAAGTGATTGAATTAATAACATCATACCTAATAAAGAATTTGTCCAAAAAAGTCTTAATATAAGAACAGTTGCAATTAAATCTAATTCGATTGAGAAAGATTCAATGATAACTGAATAATTAAGAATATTTTATATTTATTCAAATGAATAATAAGAAAAAGCTTTAATGCGAATACTAAAAAATGAAGAAACCTAAAGATATATTCTTACTTAAAAATCAATAATAGAAGTTAAAGAGATGATGATATTGCACATTGATTAAAAGTCCATTAAAACGCTATTTAACTTTAAAAGGCTATAAAGATTAAGAGGATTATAGATCGTAAAGAAAATTAAAAAATTCTATTTTAAATATTAGCATCTTTTACCTACATTAGTCCATACTTGGACCTGACTTATAAGAAAGTAGGAAGTTCTTTAACTGTTTAACTATTATGTCTATTTAAAGTTTACTATTCTATTTTCTGCGACTGGATGTTAAATTCACTATTCTGGCTTTATTACAAGCTTTGGAAGAAATTTAAAAATATATCCTAAGATGTAATTTTTGAGTCAATCCCTTCCTTTTGTTAAAGTGCTCTATAAAGTTAATGTTGTCCTTCTTTAGTCGCCTTAACTCTTCTTGCAAGTTGAATGCTACTTTAATTAACTACTAAAAAATAAAATTTTAAGTTATTAATATTTCAAATCTATAACAATTAGTAATATAAAAATAATAATAATATACTTAAGAGTTTAATTTTTTAATTCCCCTAGACTTTCAACCAGTTTTCTGCTATTATTTTTCATGCAGATGAATATACCATGACTTTTTTAATATGTGGTAGGCTGCCACTAATAGATATCTTCATTTGTGGATAAAATTCTCTATTTAAGCACTCCATTTTCCTATATTTAAAGCTGATTATGTGTTCTCTATATTCTTACTTTTTTTCTTGTCTTGACTTTTTCTAAAGCTCGGTATTTTCATTGAACATTATCATTTGCTTAAATACCAACATTTTTTATTCTAGTTTTTCTTTATCTTTTTTTGATTATCTTTTATAGTTATTCTATTCTCTTTTACAAATTTAATTCAATTTGATCGTCTTGTTTCAAATCTTGATTAGTTGATTTTACTTTTTGTTTTCTATAATCATGTTTTATTATTGAATAAATATCGAATGTGATTATTATAATAGTTACTTTTATTTTACTAAATGATTTTAAATTAACTATCGACGAGGTATTTATATTTGTTTCATTGATGATCAATGTTATTCATTATTTTCCTGATTTTCTCCCTTCATTTTAAATTATTTCTTCATTCTTTTAGATTATATTTTTCATTTTGTTAAGTTTATTATAGAATTTTTAATCAGCTACATTCTTAGGTTCTTTTATTTCAATAGATTCGATAATAACTTTACTTTAAGATGAAGAGTTTTATTCCTCATGTGGCTCCTGATTTTTCATCATTTCTTTCATTGCTTTCTCCTTAAATTTCTAAATTAGATTTTAGAGGCATTTATATTACTCCATTTAGCTTATAATTTCAAATCTCATTTACGTAGTTTTATCTTCAAAAATAGGGAATGTTTTTCATGAATGCTTTTATGGAATATCTATTTATTATCTTGAACTTATTTTTTGATGGGTAAAAAAAACCATTTTAATATATATTATGATGTTTTTTTTACAAGACTAAATAAATAAAACCTTAATATTCGCAAAAAAAACGAAATAGTAAAAAAATCAGCAAAAAATAGTCCCTAATCACATAAAAAATTGATATGAAATTAAACTAAAATAAAATAGTATAATTAAGAAGAATAAAAAAAAGATTTTATATTATTTAAATTCCTATTTAACAATATTAAATATTTAAAAGTATGTTCAATTTTAAAATAGCAGTTTATAAAATAAAATAAATATTAATAAATTTTAATTACTTAAAATATCTTAAATTTGACTTATATTGTATTTTAAAATAAAATATATTTCTTGTTTTATATTTAATTTATTTAATAAAATTTTGTGAACAAATTGTTTAAAAAAATAAAGCTTTAAGATAATATTTGAGTTAATTTAATTTTATATAAATATGCTTCAAAATAATTATTTTATATAAAGGCTTAAGTAAAACAATAATAACTATAAAAATTTTAATTAAGTAGCTAAAAATTATGAAAAAGAGAAAAATATCTTAGATAAAATATTAGCAAAAAACTTTATTTTCAAAATTTAACAATCTCATTAAAACATTTTAGAGAAGGAAAAATAGTTTTACTTATAATTTTAACTTAAACAATCAAATTTTTTAGAAAACGAAGATAGAATTTATTTTAACATATTTTTGAAACTAACATACATATTCTACAAATAAATTTATTTTATTATAAAAGGAATAATTTTGGTATAATTAGTAATAAATAAAAAAGAGCAAAAGACTATTTTAATTGTTACTTTTATTTTTATAAATAAGTTTAATTAAAAATTATTATTTTTATATATTTTTAATTATATTTTTATCTAGAAAATTAAAAATTAAAACATGCTACTTTAATAATATTGTGCTAATCTTTTCTATTATTTTTTATCAGCATTTCTTCATACAATAAGAAAAACGCAACTTTTATTTGTAAGTCATTTAAAAACAATATAAGGAGAAATCAGTAAAATACCTTTATGAGTATATATCCCTTAAAATATCTTTGATTATAAAGTCAATATACTTATTAGCATATCAAAACCTCTCTTGCTTTTAAAGTGAAAGAAATGAAATATAAAAATTTAAAGGAGATTTATTTTTAACTATATGTAAAAGCTGAAAACGAAGAATTATTAAGTTTTAAATAATTTAAATATATTATAATTATTTAATTTACATTTTTATTTTAATATTAAACTTCATTTTAAAATCCCAGTTAAAATTAACCAAAATATTTTAAATTAAGCTAAAGCTCTTTTCATTCTTGTTTTTTACTTTATCTTAGATAAATTTACTATTTAAATTATATATAAATTTAAAAAGTTTGCTTATACTAAAGAAATATTTATTTAACTTTTTATAAAATTTTAAGGATAATGATTTTGTTTTAATTTGTTTTTAGATATAACAATTTATTTTAATTTTAAAGATATTTTTTATAATTTAAGTAATTTTGGACAATCTTATTTTATTTTAATAAAAATACTAATTATATTTAAGATATTAAAAAGTTTTAATTTAAATGTTATAAATTTTCTTATTTTTAATTCGCCAAAAATATAAATTTAATTTCAGAATTTTTTCTCTTGCTAATTCCTTCTGATGATTTCTCACTTAATATATATTTATTTTTATTAATTTTATTTTTGTTTTTAAGTATTTTTTAACGATAAAATCTTTTAACATCTATTACAAAAGTATATCATTAAATTGCGATAATAGTAAGCATTTTGGACTTTTATATTTGAACCTGATTATCTTCTAATTTCAATAACCTTTTTTACTATTTTTTAATTATTTTACAAATTTTAATTGAATTACAATTTGCTCTATTCATGTATTTTGGTATTACACTTTATGAGAATTTAAGTTAATTTAAGTGAGCTGATTTTACTACAAGCTTCTGCAAACATTATTATTATTATTTAACTAAATTTAAAATAAATATTTGCGTATCCTAGTTTTCAACTAGGTATCAGCGGACAAATTTTTTCCGTGGTTGTATTCACGACCTTTTTTATAAGTGGGTGGTTACTACAAAGGAATCTCTTAGTTTTTATGAGGGAATTTTATTTATAAACTACGAATTCAGTAATTCAAAGCTTATTTAGGTTTCTTCAGATTCTTTGCTCTTCATTGTGCTTGAGTAACCTTCATTCTTTGCAATGTCTTAGTAGGTGATATTTAGATTGACAGTACCAGCAATTTTTATATTACTTCTCAACTTTCTTCTTTGGATAAATCTTTCTTTCTTATATCTCATCTCCTTTGCTTAGGTTTGAATCAAATTTTTCTTAACTTTATTTTTCTTAATGCACCTTTTAATGTAGATCTTCTTCAATAATCATTCTTTGTGATTATTTGAAGTTGGATTAAAACATTTCGTAATGTTAATTTTCTGTTACTAAACTATTTTTTATCAGTTTACTTTTAAGAATTAGCAATTCGTTATTTAATCTTCTAAGCAGTTCATTAGCTCCCGGATTTTTTCTCCTTGATTAAAGAAAATTTCTTCATATTTTGCAATTTATGCTTTCATTTGTTCAATTTATTTTAGAGAAATTTATTATTTTGAATTCCAGGATTAACTTATTCAGTAAGACCGACCATTACTTTTCCCTCTGAAGATGAGCTAGACTCTCGATTCTGTCTTTGTTTTTTAGTTCCTCAGTAGTCGCTTGCTTCCTTGCTTTTTTTTAAATTCTTTGAAAGACGGATGCTCTACTCCATTTTTGAATATAAGCTTCAGCAAACATTTAAATCACTTTATTAAGTAAAAGTTTTTAGTCTATTTTCCATATCCACGTGAATACTCCATCAATTTTTTCACTTTCATTTTTTAAGCTTTCTAACTTACCTTAAAAGTTTATTATTACTAAAATCAACTGTAAAATTCTCAATTATTCAGGAGTAAAAGAACCAGATATATGTTAGATCCAAATTGATTAGTTCTATTTTCTAAGTTTTTTCCCTAATATATAAGTTGTATGTGCTTGAATGCTTTTCTTATGATATTTTTCTATTAAAAATTGTTGAGTTTCACTGAGCTAACAAATTCCATTAAGTATTCTTTCTTAAATTTTTTAAATAAAGAAAATAATTTTTAATAATAGAAAAAATCTTAAATGATAAGCACTAACTTAATAAGTTTCAAAATATAGTAAGAAAAGTACTTTATTCTAGCAATGTTTAATATAAATGCTTATAGTTATTTAATAAACTTAAATTTAAAGAATTATTAATTTAATCTTTAACTTTTAGATTAAATCTATAAAATAAAATGTCCTAGTGCCTTATAAGTTTACTAGATTTTTATCCTACATAAATCTGTTTTTAATACAAAGGAGCAAGAAGATTTTATACATTGATAGGAGCTATTTTTTCTATTTTAACATGAATTCTATTTGTGCTGGCTTTTATTAACATGAGTTATGATATGATGCAAAAGAAAAATCCAGAAAATTTATCTTAGACTTTAAAATAAGAACATCGTCCTTGGCAATATATTGGAATAAATAATTATAGCTTTTCTTTCGGATTTTCAACCCTAAAAAATATTGTTGAAATTCCGTCTTCTTGCTTCACTTTTGAAGCTGGATATTATTTATAAAATGGGGAGAACCAATCATAGATACCAATTAAAATAAAGTAGTGTGATATAAAATTCTTTAAAGGATTTGAAGATTATTACAATGATAGTTCTCTAAATTTTTAATTTAATTAATGTTTAGATCTGGACACTTTCGAGTTGGGAGGATATTGAAATGAAGAAATAATGAAAATTCTGTTTATAAAAGTAAAAATGTGCTAGAACTCGACAGACTCCGACATAACATGTGCTCCGCTAAGTTATATCGAAAATTTGATAGCTAATTAACTCTTTTTTAGTGTCTTTTTCACTGATAAATCTATAGATATTTCTGATTATGAGAATCCAATAAAGAATACACTAAATTAATTTTCATGGATGCTCGATACTTAATCCTTAAAATATGCTAATGTGCTATTCTAGCCTATTAAAATAGAGACTGAGATGGCTTTTTATTAGGAAATTCTAAAACTACCCGTGATGTTATTCTAGTCAAAGATAATTCAGACTTTATCTCTAAAAATAAATTTTCTAATTCTTATTCTTTTATACTTTCTATCCAATCCTCACAGTTTTCTCTACTACTAGAGAAGATATAAAAAGATTTAAAACGTTGTTTCTTAAGTAGGTGGAGTACTTAATATAATATTTTTAGTATTTAAGATTCTTATCAGAATATATTCTAAATATGCTTTTGCTTATAGCTTTGTAAATGATATTTTTGATATAGAAGATCTCTAGGAAAACTAAAATAAGATTAAGATAAAAGATATTTCGCAATATTATTCTTATTAAAGCCAGAAAATAGAAGATTCTAGTTAGAATTTAAGGCATAAATCTTAAGCTGAGGAGATAGAAAAATCTTTTGAATAAAATGAGCTCTAAAAAAATACTCACTAGAAAGCGAGTAAATAAACTAATGTATTTCCTTATTAGGAAGAGAAATAAAACTAATCATTCTAAGAAACCTAAAATAAAAACAAAATAACTGAAATTGTAGATTTAGTTAATAAATAACTAAGCAACTAAGATCAAAAAGTAATTGACATTTATTCCAAGGACAATTTTAATTAATAAAAGAAAATTGAAGATAATTCTGGAGCTTAATTTTAGATGAAATTACTTGAAGGAGAAAATCCAGATACATATCGAAAATCCAACGAAACGGAAAATTTAAATTGTTCTAGCTTTCTTTAGTTAGAAGAAAGTAAATTGTTTTAAAAGTAAAAGCAAGAAATCAATAAGAAGAATAGCTAAAAAGAATTTAAAAGGCAAATTATAAATATCACTTAAGAAACTCCTATTTCTTAAATAGAAACGAAGAAAAAAGATAGTATAATAAAGTTTAAAATGTCATAAGAATAGAAGTAGAAATATATTAAATCAAATTTACGAACTGAAGATCCTTTAAAAATAAATTTTTTTAATATTATTTTTTAAACTTTTATATATTTGTAGAAATAAGGGAACAAACATAAAAGTAAAAAAATATTACAGAAAAAATTGAAATTTTTGATAAAGCATATGAAATCTTTTACAGCTATTTGGAAACAGATTTTTTGGTTAAAAAATGATAGAACTTGAAAAATTAAAAGCAATTATATTCAACGAAGAATAGCTGGCAGTTTTTAATTTTATATCAAAACCAAAAATTAAAATTGATGAAGAAGCATTATAATAAGGATATGAAATTGCTTTATCTCCTTCTATTAAACTTTAAAGAGAAAGCTAAGTAACAAATTCAAGGAATTATAAAGAATTGGTAAAAATTCTTGACTTTTGCAATTAGATAATAAACAAAGAAAAGATAATGAAATAGATATAAAATTATTTAACTTGATAGATAAAAAGATTCTCAAGTATGTAGAAGTAGAAAAAGTTAAATGAAATAATTTAAAATATTTATTTAAAAACAATTAATTTACTATATTGAATATTACGAAGATATCTATTTTAAGAAACACTTCAAAAAAATATGCATATTATAATTTTAAAATTATTATAATTTTCTACTCTTTTAAAATATAAATAAATTAGGAAATCTTCTATATTTAAGAATGCCATTAATTTTGATAAAGAAAGAAATAATTAAAGATTGAAAGAACAAAATAAATAAATTATAAATATTAAAATCTTCATAGTTCTAATTAAAGTATTAAATTATTTAACCTTAAATAATTTTTAAAGTGCTTTATAATCTAAAATTACTTATCTGATTAAAATAATAAAAATAATTATTTTAATATTTAAATTTCATGCTTCTTTATCAATTAAAGTTAATACCTTTTTTATATAAAATTAATTAATAATTTACTTATAAATGTTTTTATATTTACAAAATTTAATTAATTTTTTTTCCTTTTTTATTGTTTTTTTAATTTAAATATTTATTTTAATTTATATATACATTTCATTATTTTAGAAAACTGAAATAATAAAAAAAAGAAGTTGAATTAAAAATTAATTAAACATATAAATAACATATTTTCTATTAAATATTAATTATTATATTTATTAAAATGGACTAAAAAGTTAAGTATAAGTTTGATTTAAAAAGAAATTAATAAATATTAATATAAATAATTCTTATTATGATTCAATATTAAATACAATTTTTGATTTTATTATTTTAATGTTTTTTATATTTATAATTTTAAGTAATATGAAAATGATTTATTTATATTAAAAAGATGGTGGGAGCTGAAATTGGCCTTCTTTACTAAACTCCCTGGTTTTATGGCTAGGAAAAAGTTCCTTTCTTGTCGCTGAGAAAGTTCCAGATCAGAGTCATTTTCTGAAGGGAACATTGTCTTTGAGATTATCCGCTCTTGGTAGGGACTTGAAGCTTGGCTGCTCATAGCGATGGAGCTCCCTAGCAGCTGTATCTAGAACAAAGGATATCCTCGTTATTCCTTAAAAAGAGACCGTCGGGTGTTCTAACCGGAAAGAAGTTTCCTATCCAAAAACTGTTTTAGTTAAAATTAATAAAAAAATGATTTATTATAATAATGTAATTTTTATTATAGAAAATTTAATAATCTTTAAGTGTTTTAAATTATATTTAAATTAATTTAAAATAACTTTTATTCAGCTCAAAAGTGTTTTTACTTATTTAGTCTCTTCTTGATTGTTATAAATATTTGATAACTAGCTTTTTTAATTTTTAAATCTTGCAAATATTTTATAATAATTTGTTTGTGTTCTTTTAAAAAATTCCTTTTTTGCTGTTTAAGCATACAGAACTTTTATATAATGAATAATATCTTTGTTTAAAAAGTTCTAGATTATAGAATAAATAGATAATACTTTGATAATAAATAGAGATATGCTTTAATAAGCTTAATCTTTAATAAATTTAAAGTTACTTTTAATAAAGTAAGCATAAATTAGTTAAAATAGTCCTAAAACAATTTAAGTAGTTTATTAGATTTCAAGTTAGTTTTAAAAATAAAGTTATTATAAGTTAAAATCTTGAAAGTTATAAATTACAAATTTAAAGGAAAAATAGAAATAAATAATTAAAATAAAGTCTTCTTCATTATGAAAATCAATTAAAAAATTAAAGATAAAACTCAACATTTCACAAAAAAGTATAAAAATACAATATAAAAATGTGTTAATGAATCCTTTAAAAATTGCTTTTTGGTAGAATTGTGAATAATAGTTTTTTCAAATAAAAATATATTATATAAAAGAAATAAAGTATATTGATTTTATTGTTTTATAATTAGATCTTCATAATTAAAAACAATTATTTAGAATTTCTGAATAAATTCTTTGGAAAAATAAAAGAAGGATTTTAATATTAAAAGAGAAATAAAGGTTAATAAGAAAGGATATAGATCAACCGATTCAAAAGATAAAAGGGTTAAATCTTAAGGAATATATACTTTTAATTATAAAAAATTATAAATCAAACAATTATTTTTTGTAGTAAAATAAAATTGAGAAAATCTTTTAATTTTAAGATTTATATTAATAAAAACTCGTTAAATAAATTTTAAATTTTATTAAAAAATTTAGTAATTAATTAATTTATTTATTTATTTCATCTTTAGATGGAGAAAAAATTTCCTTCTCAAATTAAAGACTATAAAATTTATTGCTACTCTTTGCCCAAC